>JAQQPU010003054.1:37568-49355 GCA_029168905.1 Artemia sp. Kazakhstan ARC1039 | reverse complement strand
CCCCCCCCCCCCCCCTACGCCCATCATTCCCCCAAACACATCCAATAGAAATTCTGAGATAGCCATTTTGTTCAACGTAGTTGATTCCCAGATAGAAAATATGTTTTTGAGGACGACACTCCCCCACAATGCTCGGGGTAAGGGTTTTAAGTTATGCCCTGAGGGCATATAAGAGCAATGTTGGCACAATGTACAGTTTATTATTTTTTTTTTTTTCCTTTAGAGCAGGGCACTTCATATGGAAAGGGTCGTCGCAGAAACTTCAAAAGGGGCTCATTCGAATGGAAATTGAGAGTTCTAGTGCCTTTTTGAACAGTCAAAAATGATTGGAGGGTAACTACCCCCCCCCCCAGGCCCATCATTCTCCCAAACACATCCAATCAAAATTTTGAGATAGCCATTTTGTTGCAATCAGATAGAAAATATGTTTTTGAGGAGGACACTCCCCCACAACCCTCAGGGCAAGGGTTTTAAGTTATGTCCTGTTGGCATATAAGGTTTTTATAAAAGGTATTATCGTAGAAACTTCAAAAATGGTTCGTTCGATTGGAAATTGAAATGGCTAGTACTCTTTTTAGTTGTCGAAAGTGATTGGAAAGCAACTAACACCCTTCCACGCCCACCATTTCTCCAAACACATCCAATAAAGATTTTGAGATAGCCATTTTGTTCCACGCAGTTCAAAGTTCAGGAAATTATACCTTTGAGCAGGACCCTCCCTCCACAGTCTTCAGGGCAAGGGTTATAAGGTATGCCCTGGGGGCATATAAGGTTTTTATTGAAATGTTTGTCTTAGAAACTTGAAAAAGGGCTCATTCGATTGGAAATACAAAGGGCTAGTGCTCTTTTTAATAGTCGAAAGGGATTTGAGGGCAACTAACCCCCCTCCCACGCCCATATTTTCTCCAAACACATCCAATCAATATTTTAGATAGCCATTTTATTCAACGTAGTTGAAAGTTTTGTAAATTAGGTCTTTAAGGATGACAACCCCTCCCCTGTGCCTTCCCAAGGCCAAAACAAAATTTGCACTTTACTGAAAAATACAAATGAATGTGCATTGTCAGTTTAATATACATATACTGAAATTAAATAATTAAAATTTTAATATTATTCGATTTATTAAAGTTATAAAAGTAAAAACATTTATATTTTTTCATTAAAGTGCAAATTTTGTTAAAGTGCAAATTTTGTTCTGGCCTTGGGAAGGCATAGGGGTTTTGCGCCCAACTTATGTTAATTTCTGCTCGTTTTGAGTTTGACTCGGTTAATTATTGTAATTTCTGTTTGTTTTGGGTTTCATTTATTTATCGATACGGATTCGTGGTCGTTTCACACTTGGTAGATTATTTGATTTTATTTTTGCTCATTTTTTGTTAAACGGAGTTCTTTACTTTTCTTTGAAAAACTTATTTTGTGGAAAAAGTTTTTTAATTAATTACCTACAATATTTAATTCTATTGTGTAAAGGGCTGGACACAAGTTGCTTTTTTTGAACGAATTTACTAAATCAATGCCGATTCATAAAGAAAATGATGCTAACTTGAACTTAACATTTGTTTAGTGCTCGGTGCCGTTTTACAACAACGGCAGAGTATTTTACTGTGATCATAAAAACAAAGAAATCCTTAATTTTTTTTCTCTTCAGCAGAAAATTCAAAAGGACTAAATAATAATAATAATAATAATAATAATAATTTAATATTATTTACACCTTATGTTAGCTTATATTCTCTTATATTAGCTAAACTTGTATTAGAAACCTTCTCTTTTTTCTATAAGGATTACAGTAAAATTTAATAATAAAAGAACGAATTAGAAAGTTGAGATCAAGCGTACAACTATTGATAACTTGCAGTTAACAATTGGTGTTCATGATGTTTGATTTTGAAAATCACGCACAAAGGGTGTTGGTTTTGTACTGCAATAGTTTGGCCACTGAGCTGCTGAATTCACTGCTTTGTCAAAATAATTTCAATGATTGTAATTTAACCTCTAAACGGAAGTATGACTAGTGTTGTGCACTTTCCTTGTCTTAAAATTTCAAATAGTTCTCATTACATTATCCAAAAGATTGGAAAAGTACTTATCTGTCAGGTTTTATTGAAAGCGTTGAAAAATTCCAGGAGGAGGAAGATTTACTCCAATCAAAGGAAATATTAAAGAATGGATATTTACAGATCAATTCTTTGTATGGAAGTAGAAAAAAGTTGAAAGATTGAATTTTCTGCTGCTGCATCTAGTTTTTTCTGTTTTGTGTTTTCTTATCCTGGAAAATTATGACTTTTCTCTGGAGAATTTTCAGGTGCCTTTTTTCTTTTTTCTTTTTTTCCTTCTTTTGTCTCTCAGAAGAGAAGAAAAGACATCTGAAAATTCAACAAATAGTGACTAGTTTGGTTTATAGGTGGGTTTTTTTGGGATATTTGTCAAATAAAAGAGATATTTCTGAAAAAACTTAGACATATTTTAAAAACAGCATCCACCAGCTCTTCACTAGAAGAAAAACTGCAGAGACAAATGTAAAAAGAAACAGAGGAAAAGGTACCTAAAGATGCTCCAGAGTATTAGAATAAGGACGCATAAGGACAAGAAAAATTCACTTTCAATTTTTCCGATGTGGTCAGTGCCCTGCTTCACCAGAAAGCTTGAATTGTAAAATTGTAAACTAGGAAACAAAATTGTGACTTAAATTATTCACTTGCCTTAACGTATATTCAGTACTACCAGCACTTATGCAATAGATTTCTCTTCTTCACATACTTCACATACTTTTTTTTGTACAAATCGTAAAGAGCAAAGATTGTATTACACCAATATGGGATAGTCTTAAACAACAAAGAAAGTTAAATCTGAAGATTTTCCACAATCCCACCTCGAAGATCAGGGAGGTAAAATCACATCCATTTTGTTTTTTGTACGATTGGTGCCTTGTTTCTTTAGAGTAATTTCAACTACAATAATACAAACCTTGAAATAAGAGTATAATTAAAGCTCTGAACATACCTTGTTGTATAATTATATCTGCACAACTTTTTCAATAATTTATTAACCATTTAATAGAAAATCTATGTTTTTTAGGAAAGAAGAAAATTCCACCTAAGAAGCCTCCAAGGCCAAGTTTATTGAAGAATGAACCTCCAAAGAAAATGGTATCAAAAAACTGTGCAGTGTCTCACAATGAAGAAACCTTACAAGGTAAACTAACTGGACTTACTTTTGTTGTTGTTTTAAATTAATCGGTAATCCATTGGAAATTATTTTATAGCTAATTAATTAGATTGATAGAAATTGGCAATCAATTACATGAGTCCTGGTGTTGCTGTGTGAACCTAGAAGAATAAAAGAGCATATTAGCTCACTGGAAGGTATATTGCCCTTTGAAAAAGAGAGAACGAGTATAGAATGCATCGTTGTATTATGGGTGTCATGCCCTCTTGGAACTGTGGAGTCTCTACTGCTCATTGAAATGTATCATTGTATTATGAAAGGGTACCATGCCCTGTTAGAAGTGTAACCCTTTTTACTACTGAATATATGCCCACACTTCTGCTATATATATTACAAGGCTCTAAAATACCCTTTTGAATATATTTAAAAAAGAGTCTTGCGAAATTTACCGAAGGGGATTTTGCTCTGGCCATTTGGTTATAAAGGCATCGGTCCAGGCCAATAATTCCTCAGAGGCTTCTTCTGGGGTTGCTGGTCCTCCCCCTATAAATTGCGCCATGAGCCGCTCAATTTCAGCTTCGATAAAAAAAAACATAGGTATGAATGGAACTAGCAGGAGATCTCTAAATTCTTTAAGCCATATTCTTAGCTATAAAATGAATGTCCCCGTTATTAAAACCCTGAAATAAGCCCTTTTAATGTCTCGGAGTGATTATTAATAGCTTTATTAGGTTGAAACAGGATGAAAAACAGTGTTAGTTACTGATTTCTGAGGGGGACCGAGTGTCCTGAAACCTAATGGGGTGTAAATAAGATGAAATGTCAAAAGTAACTACTTGAACGAGAGAACAAAGTGTCATTACCTCTGAGGGAGTACTGATGACTACCCAAAAACTAACGAGTTAGCACTTATTAGCTTACAAATACCTTTCAAAGCTTGAAAATGGTAAAAAACAGCCTTATTTCTGAGGGGCAGAGTCCTTTAAAACAAGGGGTGGGGGGGGGAACCTTCAAAATTATAAGGAAAACCCATACATATAAAACGAGTAAGCACTTATTAGTGCAAACGTTCTCTTACAAAGCCTGAAAAATGATGAAAATTCCCTTCATGTGCTGAAAGAGGCGAGGAAAATGCATTTACTAGACGGAGAATATAAGGTGATAGGAAAATAGTGAAAAAATAAGTAGACAATTAAAGATTAGAAAATAAGAAAAAAAGTCTTATTTTGTTATTTCTGAGGGGGACCTTGTCTCTTGAAACCTAATGGGGGATAAATAAGCTGAAAAGTCAAAAGCAGGCACTTGCAATCTTGCAAGTGCCTGCTTGCAAGTGCTTGCAGGTCCAACGAAAACTTGAGCATGGTCCATTTGGGTGCATAAACTTAGCTTCAACTTCGCCACTCTCCTCATCAATGCTTACAACACACCCCACCCACCAATCAGAGCCATACACACAGGCTACGTAGTCTCCCGAGTCCAGATCGGTTAAAAGGACGTTCTCGAAATCTAACCGCAACACAATAAATTCTTCTCTTGGCAAGATAGTACCCAAATCCGATAAAACGCAAGCACTGATATTATTTTTGCCTTTGGGCCTAAAACTGTGAAATTACTGAGTTCCAGGAATAGTAATAGCTATCTCAAAGCGGTCTTCGAGGCAACTTTCAAAGTTTTCATTAACGTTATTTGACGAAACCCAAAATACTGTAATGTTGAGTAGGGACTTATCTGCCCACTCATAAAGATCGTGTGCCGTAAGTATCTGATTGTCAAATGGCCTTTGCAAGCTGGCGCAAGCTACTAGTCTTTTCACAGTACCGCCAATCCCATCACACGCATTCTTTCCATGACACGAAGCAAAGAAATTCCACTCAGTATCTAACCCAAAGTCACTGAAATGGCAGCTCAAATTTGCAAAGTTTTTTCTGTTTTTGTACTGGGATCCTGCACCGTCGCTGAAATAATAGATTTTGCAAAGGCCGGGAATCATAGCCTTAACGTGAAGCAATACGACTTTCAAAAAAGCGTGAACTGCAGCAGTGTTATGGTCCGTGTGGTCGCTGATAACACACAAACTGTTGCTGAACAGGCTATCACCCCTACGCCAATATACCACAAACGGATGTAATGTTGCCTGAGAATTTTCCCAGTGAAAACCCTGAACTGCGTCTTGGACCAAAAAGGAAAAATTTTCTGCAAAGTCTAAAAGCAGGAGGACCTCATTGGAGCAGAGATTCTGCTTTAGTTGGTCTATGTAATTTTGCTGACGGACTGAAATGAAATGGTGTACTGTAAGGTTCCGGATTGACTCGACGAAATTCGGTATGAACACATCTATCGTTTCTTCTACTTGTCTAAGAACTGTTCGATCCACATGTACCCACTCTTTATAGGTCACTGAATCAGATTCAGCTAGTTCCTCCCAGAGAAAACTCTCCAAGTCGTTTTGCTTATCAACACAGACAGTGCACTTGTGTGGCATGCACATTTCATTTCTGATAGAGCATCCAACTTTGGACATCAAATCCTCGAACGAAATCCTTATATCAGCGCCTAATGATTTAAGCTTAGCATTTTGGTGGTACAGACAAACACATACCGAATGAACCCCACTTGAGCCAGCTGTAACACACCAGGGTGGCTTAAGCTCAGCAAATTTGCTGCGTCCGATTTTGAAATCCGGCTTGTCCTCATTGTCCTTCTTAAATAACTCGTAAAGTTCAGAAATATTGGCCAGCAGTAATTTCTTTTGTTTTTGTTCCCTTTTGCCATCAATTTTTACGGAGACGAAATCTTTCTTGCCTGGAAGCTGTCGGCTGTTGACGTCAGATTCACAAAAGTCCAGAACAGCCTGAACTACATGTGGCTTAAGAACATTAGGTGGCTTTTTTTAGGTCAAAAGAGGCAATATTCCTCCCTCCTTTCTGATATTCCTAGCTTTTCTAACAAGGTATTCCGATACTTGGAAAAAATCAGAAACTTTTTGCCGGGGCCATGTCGGAGGCACTAGAGTGAGAAGACTAAGTTTCCTAGATAAGGTATCCGAGGTTTCAAGTTTGGTTTTCAGGGAAATACAGAAATCCTTTGTTTCTGTGTCGTTCATCAGAAAGAGGACAGATTCTTCAGCAGACTCCATAGAATTCTGAACCAATGACGAAGCTATGCATTTGCGCTTCAGCACAGGAGAGGAAGTAGCACTGGTTGGAACACTCAAAGCGACATTAATGATTTTGGAAACGGATTCTGCAACCGTTTCGGACTTCCGTTTAACGTAGTCTTTTTTTTGTCCAACAGAGAGTTTTAAGGAATAAGGCTTGAGCGGCGAGATCCCAATATTTTCAAATAAACTTGAAACAACTGTAGCTGCGTTCGCTGCAGATTGTCTTGAGGAACAATCAGGCTGGGAATTGTATGAGAAAGATCCGTCGTTAGAAACTTGGGGGATATTAACAATGTCATCATCGGACTCTTCGTAGGCACGATCGTCAATTTCGGTGCGGCATTCAGCACACACCTTGTAACCGGGAATAAGTTTGAAACGAGACAAGGTTCTAGCGTTTTCTAGTGTTATAGCTCTTGTTCCTTTCGGAGGACAAGAGGTGTGCAACTCAAATGGATCACAGCAGATTCTCGGAACAGCCTTAGCAAACTGATGAAGGTAGAATTGCTCATGATGAAAGCAAATACGCTCTATGGAGCTAATAAATGTTCTCAATAAAATTGTCTCGCGACTCTGATCTGAAAGTTCGGTAAATTGTCTAAGTCCTTCTTTGCGAAAAAATGTTTTCTTGTGACACTCGCTATTTAAATGAAGTCCAACACAACATTTTTCAAGAGCTATTTTTTCTAATTCCGACATCTAACAATCCTCATAGTACAGTATGAATTATACTTCATTCACGGTCAATAGTTCAATACTAGTTCAATACTGAACTAGATTTCAAAGCGTGAACATCTATTTGAACTGGTTTCTTTGAGCTTGAAAATATAATTAACTCAGTGATTACGGAAGTGTCACAATACTTTGTAAAAGATTAAAATTACAAGTGACTTTTCAGTCAGTGAATTTCGTAACAACAATTGGTTTGGGATTATAGTGACGTATAATCCTGTCCTATGTTTATCAATTAATTTGCTGGTGATAGACTTTTGGCGAGAAGTGGATATTTTTGAGATTGGATAATTACTGATTAGATATTTACTTTTCGTGAATTGGGATGTCAGAAAACGGTGGTAAAGCTTAGCAGGCTCTATGGATCACTGGGCCAGCTTTCCATAGAGTTGATAGCCACTGCAGCCGTGGGCCTCCCCACGTAAAGATAAGTCTATTTCCTGCCTTTTTCCTTTTTTTTCCTGCCTTTTCTTCGAAGCCGTGATGCCCTTGTTTCAGGATGATGACCTTGCCCTGGCAAGCTTTGCGAGATATCCTTTATGGCCAGTCAGAATTCTCCATTCTGTCGCAGAGAAATCTGGTCGATTTAAGTACCAAGTATTTTGTTACGGATCGCATGAAGTTGAAATGGTTTTGGAACAAAATTTAAAAAATTTCGAATCAAACAAAACCGAAGCTATGAAAAAAGTTGGAAAGGGAGTTAAAGGCGCTTTTGAGGAACTCGCTCTCAGCCCACTTGTTTATAAAAATTTGGCTACAACCTCAGATGCTACGGGACTTATTGAGCGAACTCTTAAAGATGTAGCAGTAACAAAAGAAAATATGAAACAGGCTATAGCGCAAAAAGTTAACGAAGCACTTAAAATTCACCCCTCGACCACACCATCCGCTGCTGAAATTGAAAAGATAATTGGCGTAGTTCACGATGCGATAATACTGGAATATACTCCGAGATTTGACAGGATTGAAAAAGACCTGAAAATATGTCAAAATCAACTGGAATTACTTGAAAATCGAGTTGCTAGAGTTGAAGCCAAGATCGATGATGCTGACCAAGAGTTGAGACTGGATACACTACTGTTCAACGGTGTCAAGCAACCCCCCGGTGTTGAAGTAATAGATGCAACAATGAATATTATACGCAATAAGATGGCGTTCTCAGGTCTTGCTGATAGTGATGTTATATCTGTGCATAGGTTTCGGTTGAACTCTGTTGATAGCCGCCCTGATAAAATTGCTCCTGTTTTAGTGAAGTTTAAAGACCGTCACACAGCTGTGAAAGTTTTTGCTTGCAAAAAAAACCTTGTGAACACGAAGATTTTTGTGGCTGAGAACTTAACAAAGAAAAAAAGAGAATTGTTGAATGCTTTAAGGGAAAAATACGGCAATAAATTCGTGTGGTCAAACCAAGGTCGGATCTACGTCCGTCCGGAGAATGCAACTTCTGCTCGTAGACTTTGGTCTCTGAATGACATATTCGATCGTGATTGAGTGTCCTGTTTTTTTTTTTTTTTTTTTTTTTTTTTTTTTTTTTTTTTTTTTTTTTGTATTTAAATTTTGAGTCTTTCTATGTGTTTATCTATTCTTATTATTATTCAATTATTCCTATTTCCTTTCTTTCCAGTTTATTTATGGGTTTTATCCCTAATGACGAAAACAAGATCGTAGCTTTTTATTTTATTTTCTTATTATGGTTAGTTTACTCCCAATACCTCGGTTAGAGTTGCTTGAAAAAAATTCGCTCTTAGTTGATGATGTTTTATCACATCAGATAGGTCTCCATTTTCAAGATCGAGTTGATGAATGCCCCAAGCCACTCCGTCCTAGCCGCTACTTTCGTTTTGAAGAGTTTGGTCAAATTAAAAAAGAGTGGTATAGTTTGTGTGTTGCTCAATGGAATTGCCACATAACGTCGGCTTTTGAAGAAATTGTTCAGTTTTTAAGTAATATTGATAGTATGATTGATGTTTTGGGAATTTGTGAATCATTCTTGAGTTTGTATAGTCTTCTCTCTTCCTACGCTTTTCCAGGTTACCAACTGATATCGAAGTCGCGGCATTCAATGGGGCGCGGGGGACTTGCATTTTTGGTGAGAGAGGGATTGAATTTTGAGGAAAGGGAGGACCTTTATTTATGGAATGAAGGTAAGATTGAAATTTTTTCTATTGAGATTGAAATAAATAATGGTAAAAAGTTAATTGTTTGCCTGGTTTATAGACCCCCTGGTGCTCGTCCGGAGGAATTTTTTCAGGAGTTTGATATGTTTTTAAGCAGGGCCCAGTCTAATCAATCAGAGTGTGTTATTCTGGGTGATTTTAATTTTGATTTATTGAATTTAAATAGTGTTAATTTAGAATTTTTAAATCTTGCATTATCTCATGATTTGTACCCAGTGAATCTGATTCCTTCCCGTATCACTGCTCAGTCGGCAACATTAATTGATAACATATTTGTTTCTTCAAATCTATTGAGGCAAGCATTCTGTGATGTTCTCCTTCAACCTGCTTCTGACCACCTCCCGATTGTTTGTATGATAAATAGTATCAAAACTTCGACTAAAAACCTAAGTAAGAGAGTTTATAGAGATATGAGAAATAATAACTTGAGAAAGCTGAAAGAGCAAGTTAGTACTATAGCGTGGGATGAAGTTAGCAAAGAGCAGAATGCAACTACAGCATTTTACAGGTTTATGAATATTCTCTTACCGGTATATGAGGCGTCTTGTCCTCTGAGGAAAATGAGGAAAAAGAAAAATGAGCCAAGAAAGCCATGGGTGACCACAGAATTGCTTGAAATGATGGAAACGCGAAACCAGCTTTTTGAAAAACATTTACAGAGCCCGGAAAATGCAAGTGTATTTGAAGAATTTAAGCGAGTCAGAAACAAAGTTAACCATAAGCGTCGCAGTGAGAAAAAAGCATATTATGCTTCTGCTTTTGATGGTAAAAGTGGTGATGCAAAAGGAACCTGGCGATTAATAAATGAGGTTATAAAAGGGAAGACTAATGATAATGATGGAGTAAAGAGTCTGATGGTGAATGGAAGTGAAATCACTGATAAACAGGAAATGGCTGATGAATTCGGAAAATATTTCACGAACATAGGCGCGAGTATTAAGGAAGACGTAGCTAAAAAGTCTAGAAGATATCTGGTGAAGTCCTTTATTGATAATCGAGGCGAAGGGCGCATTTTTTCGTTCGAGAAGTGCACAACAAAGGATATCGAGAGCACAGTGAATGGACTGAAATCCAACTCGGCCGGAATAGATGGACTTAATCTTAGAGCTGTAAATGCTATCCTAGTTTATATATTACCTTGTCTAACTGACTTAATAAATTTATCACTCCAGACCGGCGAATTCCCTAGTGGTCTTAAACTGGCAAAGGTAATACCATTGTATAAAGGTGGGAAGAAACAAGAACTATCGAATTGGCGACCGATTTCGTTATTGCCTATTTTTTCTAAAATCTATGAAAAGATAATTCACAGGATACTTTATGAATATTTGGATAAACTAGGAATATTGTGTGACAGCCAATTTGGATTCCGCAGTAAACATTCTACTAGCCATGCTGTTCATCATCTTCTGGATGTAATCAATGGAGCTCTAGAAAAAGGTCTTATTCCTTTAACGATCTTTGTTGACTTCAAAAAAGCCTTCGATACTGTGGATTTTGAGTTGCTGCTGTATCGCCTATCTAGTCTGGGGATAAAAGATGTTTGCTTGGATTGGTTTAAATCATACTTGTATGGAAGGTCAACTAAAGTAATGATAGATGACATCGTTAGCGGAGTCTATCCTGTAAAATGTGGAGTTCCTCAGGGCTTAGTCCTTGGTCCATTACTCTTTCTCGTATACATAGATACTCTGAGGTTCTACATGCCTGAAGCAACTGTTACAGCATTTGCAGATGATACTGCTTTGACGATTTCTGCACAGTCACTGGAAGAACTAGTAGATAAAGCAAACCGAACGCTGGAAAACCTTTTGGTGTTTACCTTCTTGAGTTACCTTGCTGTTAATACTTCTAAGACAAATTATATGATTTTTAGTAGGGTAGGAAAAATTGTAAATAGTGCTTCCGTAGTATTTGAAAATTTGTCGCTTTCACAGGTTTTTGAAAATAAATATTTAGGATTTTATGTTGATAATAATTTGAGTTGGAAGAAACACATAAATATGATTTCTTCTAAACTTGCACGAGGTCTTGGAGTGATGCGGCGTTTGAAACACGCGTTACCCTTAAGTGTTTTAAGAAATATATATCATACTGTTTTTCATCCTTTTATTGTTTATGATTGCTGTATTTATGCATCTAATTTTACTTCAAATATTAAAAGACTGCAGATTCTTCAGAATAAGGCACTTCGAGTACTGGGTGAGTTTGTTCAGTATGAGCATATGCCTGAATCTTTTATTAGTTTTAGAATTTTAAATATTCATCAGATCAGGGACCATCAGGCGGGAGTGTTTACTTACCAGGTGCTTAATAGATTATCTCCAGAATATTTTAGAGATTTTTTTAAGTTTAATTCTGATTATCATCATCATAGGACTAGAGGTCGTGGAAGCTTAGTCTCAGAAGTAAGGAGTACGAGTCGATCTAGTTTTGCAATTAGAAATTATGCAGTTAATTTGTGGAATGGTTTCCCGGAGAGCATTAGGGAGTCAGAAAACCAGTTTCAGTTTAAAATTAGATTAAAAAAGTTTTTGTTGGGTGGGAATT
>JAQQPU010003054.1:0-28667 GCA_029168905.1 Artemia sp. Kazakhstan ARC1039 | reverse complement strand
TTCGACCGACCCCAGCTTGAGGAGCAAAAGTCAAAGTTTGATACAATTGAAACGAAACTGCTGGAAATCGAAGTAAAAGACCGGAAACTCAACTTAATCATCTTCGGATTACCGAAAGAGAAAAACAAACAGACAGTTCTCGCGAATATGTCTACGTTACTGACATCAAAAATGGAAATCACGGATACAATCCAAATATCAGAGTGCTACCGGGTGCCTCAGAAGTCAAATGTGTCTAGCCGTAAGCCGATCGCCCCTCCAGTTTTCGTAACAGTGTCGTCAGAAAAAGATATTCAATCAATCTTCAGTTCGATATCGAAGCTGAAAGGAACTGGGGTCCGGATTTGCACGGACTTGCCGCCCAAATTAAACTCTGTTTGAAACGAGTTACTGTCTAAGGGTAAGGAGCTGCGAGAGAATGGATCCGCACAACTCACACAAGTGAAACAAAAAGGGGCCAAACTCTGGCTAGAGTATAAATCGGATTCTGAGTCGCAGTGGGCAAAAGCGTAAGAAATACTAAAGGCGACTAGTAAATAGATATTAGATCAATCCCGCTCTAGATTGATAATTGTTTCGTTTTTGTGTTTGAGAAATGTTGATTTTTTATTTTTATGTGTTATATAGGCTAGCTCGGTTCAAGTTTCTTTTGATTATTTCTACCCCAGTTATTTTTGTTCTACTTATACCTTCTTAACTTAGGTCTTCTCGAAGGATGATAAGCATAATAGGTTTTCATGACTCGGCAGCAGTACGGGCTCCTTGTCACGCGGGCTTACTGGCACGGGGTGGGATCTTCCGAATATTATTTAGTTGATTTTAAAGTTTGAGGGTGCGGGGGGACCGATAGACTGGTGGCTTTGGAGGAAAAACCCCTTAACCTATCTTTACTTTCTTAAACTTTTCATGTATTCGGTCAAAGAGAAAACAACACTTTTTCTAAAATAAGACCGTCAACGTACGTTTCTCCTGATGCAATAAACAGACTTAAAGATAATTCATTGTGAATGGGGTTTGTGAATGTACAAGGACTCATGAGTTCTATTGATGAACTAACAAATTGATTGCCAGCAAATCAAATTGACATTTTGGGGATTTGTGAAACATTTATTAATGATGAGACAAAATGTAAAGTGAAAATCCCGGGATATAAATTCATTGATAAGAATCGACTAGTCCATGAAAAAGGTGGCCTTCGGTTATTTTTGAAAGACGGAGCGCAGTTTGAGCGACTGCAAGAACTGGAAAAATATAATGCTGAAAAAGTGTGGGAAATACTGGCTGTTGAATATCGGCTTGGGACTAAAAAAATTCAAGTTTGTGTTGTGTATAAGCCCCCGTCAGCCCCAATACCGTTTTTTTTGCAGTCTCTCGAGTCTTTACTAGCATCTTTGGACGATAAGGATGTTGTGATTATGGGGGATTTTAATATGAACCTACTGGAATTTAATGAAAATACCCATACAACAGAATTTATTACATTAATGACATCGAATTCCTTAATTCCTTCGTGTACAATTCCAACGCGTGTTAGCAACTCTCATTGACAACATATTTTTAACAACACCAGCCACGTCTTCACAGGTTGTTCTGACGGATTTCTCTGATCATTTTTTGTTAATTTCTGATGTGAGATACCAGATTCATAAAATAAAATAACCAGAAACAGCAACCCGGATTATTAATAAAAAAAATCTAATATGTTTAAAGGATAAACTGAATTTGACTGATTGGTCTTCTGTATTTGATGCTGATGAAATAAACTCTGCGACGGATTATTTTTTAGAAGGATTTAATGCTGCACTTGATGAGTCGTGCCCAAGAGTAAAAAAAAGAAAACGGAAATATAATCAACCCATCCAACCATGGATATCGCTCGCCCTTTTGACGTCAATAAAACATAAAAACAATCTCTATAAAACCTTAATGGCTTTCCCAAGTGAAGAAAATAGAAGAACCTTCAAAAATTGTAAAAACCTACTTTCTTTTTAATAGTAATAGTAATAGTAATTTATTAACACACACAAGGACAATACATTTTACTCACTACCGACCCAAGAACCTGGGGTCAGGTTGTCCTAAGGGTAGGCATATATCAAAATTTCATATTCACAACAGAAATATACAACCTAGGCCTAAAAAAATAAAATAAAATACGTATCAAAAATAATACGTAATGCTAAAATAAAATTTTATTTCGATTCTTTTAATGAAGTAAGTAAGTCCCCAAAGAAAACTTGGGAACTAATCAACTCATGTTTAAATCGATCGCGGACGTCTTCTTCACCATCAAACATACGGGATGCCCATGGTAATACAATTGAAAGGAAACTAGAAATGGCAAATTACATAAATTTTCATTTCGTGTCAATCGGGCAGTCAGTAGCTAATAAGCTCCAACGTAATATGTCCCATGGGCAATGTCATTATCGTACGTACCTAGGAAGTCCTTCTGAAAATTCTATGTTTTTAAATCCGGTAACAGAGGAAGAGCTTGCTAAGGTTGGTAAGCTTTTAAAGAATGGAAATTCCCCGGGGATTTATGAATCATCGTTCAATATTGTTAAAGCCATTTTACCTAGTATTATTAGTTATGTGTCATTTAATAAATCTGTCATTTAGATCGGGATTTTTTCCGGATTCTTTCAAAAAAGCGAAAGTGTTACCGCTATATAAAAGTGGTGACCGGACTAGTTGTTCGAATTATAGACCCATTTCTATTCTTTTGGGTTTTTTCTAAACTAATGGAGCGATGTTTTTATAATCGAATGTATAATTTTCTCTGTTCAAAAGATTATTTTTCAAAAACACAATATGGATTTAGAAAAGAGCATAGTACGTAGGATGCTATATTAACTATGGTACAATTTATTCACGAGTGTCTGGACAAAAAATGGATCCCAACGAGTATATTTTTGGACCTTGAGAAGGCATTCGATTCATTATGCCATGAAATATTGTTGTACAAATTAAACTATGGTGGGATACGAGGAGCAGCGTACGATTTTATCGCATCTTACCTAAGTGGTCGCTCCCAAGTGACTATGATCAACGACACAGTTTCGGACCCATGTCTGTTGTCAAATATTGTGTCCCGCAAGGTTCAATCCTGGGACCACTGCTTTTTATAATACACATAAATGACCTTCCATCAGCGACAGAAAACCATGGTCTGAATGTTCTTTTCGCTGATGATACCGGATCATCACTTACTGGACAGTCGGAAGAGGATCTCAAAGAGAAGCTGCAAATCCTATTTTCGCAACTTCTTGTATGGCTAAAAGCTAATCTTTTGTCATTAAATGCATCAAAAACCAAATTTATTATTTATATTAGAATTGGGCCGAATGGACAAGGAATTTCAACAATATTTGATCATGCTAGAAATATTCAAATTCAAAGGGTAGCTTCGCTCTGGTATCTGGGTATTATTATTGATGGAAATCTGTCATATAAAGAACATTGTAATAGATTACGGGTTAAAAGTTGCTCAAGGGGTTGGTATAATGCGAAGGTTTCAGCATTTCTTTCCATATGAGATCCTACGTCTAATTTATTTTTCGTTGGTTCATTCCCATCTTACGTATTGTCCTCTGATATATTTGGCAGCATTCAGATGTCATGTGAAACCGATACAGATTCTTCAAAACCGGGCTCTTCTAATTTTAAAGAAATATTTACCATCAACGTCTTCGTATCCTAATAAGAGTAAAACTGAAACTCTATATCATCTAACTAATATTTTGCCTGTTTCACAGATATTCACCCTTAATTCTTTTTTATTTAAGGTAAAATATGACCGGTCGGAACTACCTCCGCACTTTCGTTCGAATAATTTTTTCCCTGCGCAACATGCCCATTCTTATGAAACCTGACATAAATGGAGCATTCAGCACCTAAAATTAAGCACAGAGAGATCACGGTTCTCGCCATTATTTTCAATCACGGGTTCATGGTGTCTTTATCTACCATTTATTGATTGCAGCCAATCTCATCCAAATATAAACAAGCAACTTCATTCTATCCTTATAAATAAATTTAAGAATTAATAATATATTAAAAAACTGGGTACATTTGATAATTTTGTTTTGTGGGGTGTTTTGCCCTGTGAGATGTTGGTCGTTGGTTACCCCTGTTTGCCCGTTGGTTTTTTTTTATTGGTGTGTTTTCGGTGGATCTTCGCCCGGTGTTGGTAGGTTTGTGGGGTGGGTGCCCGTCTATTGGTGAGTCATGGAATAACTCTTATTTATTTGTTTGTTGTCAAATAGGTTTATTCCGATTAATGTACCGGGTTTTTGTCATTCAACCTTGTGTCTCCGGCGTTTACCCTTTATTTATGTCTATTTTGTAAAGATATTTTAAAATTAAACCTTGAACCAAATGGAGCTTAAATAAGTAGACACTTAAATATTAGAAAGGAGTGAAAATGACGTTATTAGAGTGAAATGGCTAAGAGGCTTATTTCTTAGGGGGAGTCTTTTAAAACAAGGAGCGAGGGAAATTTTAATATTCTAGGGAAAACCTTTTAATGCCTCTGAAAAGCAAAAATTGGCTTTTATTAGGTTGAAAAATAGTTTTCTTTAGATATTTCCATAGCATGGTCCTGTGACAAAAGGCTGTATGAGATGTAAATTTAAATTGCAAAAATGCTCGACTCTTCAGATTCAGGCTACACTTGGGTGCCGGATGGTCCAGCTAGCGTGTAGTGCTCAGCAACGCTAAGGGGTTGCACAGTCATGCCAGTGACGTAACGGCTTTGTACAAATGGAGCAGCAGCGTCAGATGGGGTTGTGACTTCATGCACGGGAGCTTGCCTAGGCTGCTCGGCAGCTTGATAGGCAAGAGTTTGCATATTCTGCACGGTAGCTCTATAGTGTACATCGGTTGGGAGCTTGATGAGTCAACGGCTTATATCTTGAGCAGAGATGCTCGCATTCTCTCCTTGCTTGTGGAGTGCAGATGGACAGCATTCTTCCTGTGGGGTTTTGGGCAGGTGGAAATGCCAACCATCTCCATTCGTTGCATATGGGTTGCCTCATTGCGCCTTGCCCTCTTGCCTGGAGGAGGGAGAGTGGGGAAATTCTAAAAGAGAAGAGAAAATGTGGTGTAAATTAGTACGCTCTATTCTCGAGAAGAAATACAGAATCTTCTTCCATGCTAAAAATATTCAAACACTGTTCCGCTTTTAAATAATTCATGTCTTTTTAAACAAGCACGAAATAGAAATCAACTTATCAAATAGTAGGCAATGTTTTAAAGCTTAAAAAATCTACGACCACTTGATTCGATCTCGATCTCAAAATATTCACCCCCCTCCTTCCCAAAAAAGAAAAATTGATAAATATACTTGTGAAAACTTTGTTATAAGCCATAGCTTTGCTTTAAGGCATTTGCCCGAAATAAGTCCCCCTGTTTTTAAATAAGTCAAGCTTTTTCAGTAAATCCTAAAGTAAAATTTGTGAGAAATACACCCGACAGTCAGTAAGCGTAGAAATAGTCCTATTATTACCATTTATAAAAAAGTAGGTTTTCTTTTGTTTTTTCTCTGGTAATGGGACTCATTAGCAAAGAACGACAGAGGCACTCAGTTTTAAATAATATTGAAGTCAGTTATTACAGAAAACTATCATTTCACCTGTACGAAACAAGATGTCTTCATCGCTGAGAAAACGAAGATAAAACTAGAACAACCTAAAACCAAGTAAGATCCAAAACCAAGAAACAAGACAATATATACAATTGTCGCTACTGTGATTGAGCACCGCAGAAGCTAATACAATTGCTTCAATGAGGACGCAAATGGTACAGGCAAATTAGAGTCTGACCCCAAAAAATTACAACAAAAATGATTTTTACACGAAATTGTAGAAAAAAAACAACTAAAAAACATATCCAAAGTTGTATATTCTAGGTCAACGCAAAACTAGTTTTTTTTGCTTTTTGTGTAAATATGTTCAGTTTAAAAAAAAAAAAAATGAGCTGTTGGTAAATGTTCCTTTTTCTGTATACGAAGTATCGTCCCGGTATAAAAAGAAGAGCTGAGCATGAAAATGAAAGCAAATTTGATTTAAATGTACCAAAAAAAAGTTTCATAGTCATCAATATTTGATTTTACCCTTCTCATCCTAGTGACCTCTTTTTCATCATACTATCAGAAGGCAATTATTCTGACATAAAATGATGAGCTAAGCCCAAAAATCAAATTGACCTGATGTAATGTCTACTAGAAAAACCGTTTCATATTCATCAATATGCATTTTTTCATTTTCATTTGACATTTTAGCACTTAGTACTTATTATTTTAGCACTTATTGTCCACCAATTCGTCAATTGTTGATAGAAACAAATGGCAACAGAAACGACTTTTACATCATGTTAAAGAGGGAAAAAAAGCTGAATAACCTATCCGACGTTGTACTTCCTAGGTCAACGCAAAAACTAGTGTATTTTGCAAATCCTGTCAGTTTTCTCACTTTCCTAACAAAAAATTAAGTACCGGTAGTTGTTCCTTTTTCTTGAATTCGTGTACAGTATAAAGAAAAAGTTTCATAATCATCAATGCGAGACTTTTAACACTTTTCGTCGTCGTGACCCCATTCTTTTCTACCAGACCATCTTTTGCTGGCTAAATTGTCGGTTTTAAGATCTAATAATTAGTTAGCCTGAATCTGATCGTCGCTGGCTCCATCACCTGATGGGTCGGCTTTAAAAATTTAATTATAATGTTTATTATTACATTATTAAAACTTATTATAAAGAAAGGTTTATTATTAATGTTTATTAAATGTACATTATTAAGTAATGTTTATTAAAACATAATAAGTATTAGAAAAGGTAAATCACCTATGAAACCAGTTTTCAGCGGCCGACATTTCATATCCGTTTTAGAATAAACTATTATCAACACACTGACTAGTCCTTCACAACTGATAAAATTATCGAATTAACTTCCTGAACAATTGAAAGACAGAATCAAACTCCGACTAGTATTTACAACTTATTCTTTTGATTCACGTATCTAAGCTTCGACGTTTTCTTCATCTTTATAGCTTTCTATTCTTGGAGAGTTAGAACATATTGTCCCTTTACACGTTTTACACGGTGATATGTAAGCTAAGCCGTTTTAAAGCAACTATATCTCGTTGAGATACATTACAGTTGACAGGAGCACTTCACAATTTTCATATACAGACGAGGGGCTGGTAGGACGTCAGTAGTCAATGGATACAAGAAGTTGTCTTTATTTTTCCCACCCCATTGCTCGGCGTTTAGTTCAGACCCAAGATCTCCACTCTATACCTGAAATTGGTAGAAAACCTTGTAACTGTGGAATTCAGCCGCATCAGAAGCTGGTGGTAATTGTTCTGGATTGACGAACGTGCTAGTAGTAGTCACCTTCTATTTAAAAACTTCCATTTTGATTTCAATCAGATTATCCCCTTTTGATGATTAATATATCATGAGCAAAGCCTCTTCTCTAACAACCCTTATTTCCTCCTTCGAAGCTGAATTTAGCATGAAAATCGCAGCTGCTTTATGAAAATCGGTATTTTACATTAGCTTCTTACAAGTACGTCCTTTTCCCACACTGTGAATCCGTGAAGTAGAGTCACAGCCTAAGATGGCCTGAGCAAAAAGAACCAGATGGCATATATCTCGTGGCCCAGCTTTTCTTTCAGTTTGCAAATATCCCATATTCAGAGACATTGTTCGATTTTGGCTAAGGTACAAAGAACAGTTTCTTGCTTGATAGATAACCATGATAACACAATAGAACCAAAGGATCAGTATCATCTCCAATAATGGCAGTGTCGTAATACCGGAAAGAATCAACAGCAGCTTGCACAGTTGGGACATCTGCATCACTTGGTGCTTGGACTGCGGCCAACCCCTTTGATAGGAGATAAACAGCCAACGCGCAGATAAACCTGGCCTTGTTTGTCTTGCAGGACAGGAACTCAGCTGCATATCTAATGTGAAAAAAAATCTCACAGCCAATTATGCAACTTTTCTTCGACTAGACCATATCCTTTATGGTAGCTCGGCCTTCGCAACCGTCTAACACAATAGTGGCAGATGGATACTTTTGGGTCAAGTAAGTAGCATAAGGGTTAAGGATTTCATAACATTGTTCGTTTTTGGCCCATAGAAGTCTCTACAGAGGAGCTCCACAGTCGATCATATATCGAATGCTGTTGGGAAGAGGAGTAGAGTGCTCCTCAAGATTGCAAGCTTGTGTTGTAGCCTTGACAAACTCTGGCTTGTACGGAGACTGGAGAATTCAAGAACTGTCAAAAAGTAATACCGGGTTGGAGCACAGTTTGTGTTGAAAGTACTCGGATTCCGCGATATTGATCCTCTTTGTTAGTGTGATGAATCTCTGCAAAAGGAGACTGGGGTCCAGTATTTTGCAATCTCCACCTCAATTCTGCTTTTTAGTAATTTGAACTGTGTGTTGTTTTGTCAAAACACAAAATCAGCAACCAGCTTTCCAGACATGGAGTCAATGATTTTTAGGCCTAGATCTCTAGCGGAATCAACTTTGGCAGATTCGTAGGCTGTCAGATCGTTGGTGATGTTTCTTAGTGAAGATCCCCATTAAATGCTGTTCCTTTTTCTTGGAAATCGATAAAGATCTGGGTATCTTTACAGTCTCTTAGCTGCCACACCCCGAACGTTTCCTTATGTTGTTCACTAGTTCCATAGAAAACCTGTGACATACCCTCCATCAGAAGATTTAGTGCAGAGCAGACTGGTCAAGACAGAACCCATAAAGACCTTTGAACTTCTGTCACACCGGTTCCTTCCGTAAGGCTACTAGCCGTTTTGAGACAACGCATGAACTCCTGCTCAATGACAAGATCCCTGGAGAGCCTAGCTCAGAATCTATCAAAATGTCTGATCACATGCATCCCATTCTAGAAGGCTTGAAAAACCGCAGGATGGGTTTTCTGGAGCTTGACCATTCACTGGATGTAAAGCTAGCAGGCTTTTGTGTAATTGTTGTGCCCAGATATTGCCTGATCAGGTTGATTTTAAGTGGAGACTCAATGACCCAGATCGTTCGGCTCTTAAGAAATTTCGCAGTACGGACACCATTTCGGAGTATTGGGAGCACATTTTCGAGGTTCTTTATTGGAGCAATTCCAGTCTCTTCCTATCGACGAATCCCGCTATTTTTTACAGAACAGTTCTTTGATGTTAATTTCCAAGAATTTTACTACTTACGGTTGGATACATTAGTTTATCATTTCAGACTATAGATCTTTGGTTGAAATGATGACACAAACAAAAATGATCTCTTACCTTTAAATATCAAGCCAATGGGAAAGGAGAACATTCGCAGTGAAACTTTTTTAGCTTGTTAGGTGGCAGATACATCGAATGAATTTTTTTATCTATAGATGGCATGATATCACACACGGGCAGTAACGTTGCTAAATAATTGATTACTTGGAGGAATTTTCTATTGTGACTTTTTAGCGTACGGCTTTATCAGGGATATCACTTGGACAAAGCGTGTGACGAAACGCTGATATAATTTATTGCCTATGAAGGTAATAAAGTGCTGTAGCTGCCTTCTGTGCGTTAACTGGTCTTCTAACCGAAGCCAACCATAATTCATCAGCTCTCTTGTCTTAGCAACAATGGAAGAATTGGTAGACAATAAGTGCTAAAAGAAACATGGCAAATGAAAATAAAAAAGTGCATATGGACGAATAAGATATGGGTTTTCTAGTAGACATTACATCAGGTTAATTTGATTTTTGGGCTCAGCTCATAATTTTATGTCAGAATAGTTGCCTTTTGATAGTATGGCGAAAAAGGGGTCACAAAAATGAGAGGGTCGAAATCACATATTGATAATTATGAAACTTTTTTCTGGTACATTGTACATCAGATTTTCTTTCATTTTCAGGCTCAGCTCTTCATTTTATATAAGGACGATACCTCATATGCAGAAAAACGAACATTTACTATTTATTTTTTCTAGAAAAAACAGAAAAAATTGACACGAAAAGCCAAAAAATGGTTTCTCGTCGACCTAGAATGTGCAACTTCGGATATATTGTTAAGCTTTTTTTTTCACTCTGCAATATGGTACAAAAATCATTTCTGTTGCAATTTGTTTGGGGTGGAGCCACATTTTTGACTAGTTTGCCTGTACTATTAGAAAGTAGACTTTCTTTATTTTTCCTTCTTGGAGTTGAAACTTTTTGGGACACTGTTCATTAAAATCATATTATTATGAAGAATACAAGGTCAACGTAAGAATAAAGCAAGGTCAAAGCAAGTGAATGACTCTCTCTCTTTGTATTTTTTGTCATGGCTGGCCAGTTCGGCTTTAGATCTTTTATTTTTAGAAGGCATTTAAACTAAATATTTGAATTATTACGTGCATTTTCAACTTCTCAGTATATCTTGAATGAATGACATTTTGTCCGACTCATTTATATTAGTTCTCTAAAATGTATCTATTTTTGTTTATTTTGTCTTTATTGTTTATGGTTTATACAAAAATATATTTTGAAATACGTTTAGCAATCCAATTACCAATTGAAAATTTAATTGATTTTTAAAGATTTATATTCCAAAGAAGTTTTATTTTTTATTTTAGGTGAGCAGATCGATGTTCGATCGATGCAGATCGATGTTGAGCAGAAATATGCTGATTGGAATTTGCAGGAAAGGATTGATCATATTCGGAGGACTGTCGAAAGACTAAACAAAAAAGACTATGCGAAAAAGTCCGGCGCTGAATTAGAACAAATAAGACAGTCAGTTTTTTTTGTCCTCATTTTGACATTATTCGGCTTTAAAAATAATATAAAATTTAATAGTTTGCACTTGGGTAAAACAAAAATTTAATTAGTAGATAAGAAAAGGCATACATAAACTAAAGGATTATTCACCTAGAGTTAACTGATTACGCTGGAGTAAACTCACGCACAATGTTGCATGCTAAATTGTACTTGGTTTCTTCTTTTCTCAAGAAAAGAACAGAATAACAAAATTAATCTGGTTTTTTTGGTAAGTAGTATTTTTCAAGGAAAAATAAAAAAAAATCAAAATTATATTTACAAAAACACGTTGAAAAAACAAATTTTCTAGCAAGAAATAAAATGGAGATATTGTGTTAGTTGACCGTTATTTTACGAGGATGATTTATCATAGGGTTCAAAAGGTAGCTGTAGGTTACTTGATATTTGCAGCCTTCATTTTATACCATCAGATTCAGCGTATTAGAGAATCACATCCCAAAGGTTTCAAGCTCCTATCTGCAAAAATTTGGAATTTTGTATTTGTGCCAGATGGCAAAAATTTGAAAAACTTGTTAATTAGGATTTTCAGATCCATATTAACATTTTTTTAGACAAAGGGATTTATTATTCAGACAACACATTGACAGAGGGACAACACAGGGGTTTATAATTAGAAAAATTTTAGCATATTTTTCAGACGAAACATTGAGAGGTTTATTAAAAGAGGTCAATTTGTTAAATCATATGATCCAGATCCCAACATTTGTGGGCTTCATTTCACACCATCAGGTTCAACGTATCAGAAAATTGCGCTTCTGAGGCTTAAAACTCCTATCCGCAAAAATTTGAATTTTTATTTTTGCTAGAACAAAAATCATGGATTTATGTTTATTTGTGGATTAACTGTAACGTTTCCATGCAATCGCTGTCTATTGTTTTTTCACCAATGGATGGTAATTGTGTGGAAACTACGGCTAATTAAACTCTGCTTTAATTGCATGGTAAGTTTGACCGATATTAAACGTTTATTTTCCTATATGTCTGTTGATTTATTTATAGGTGTAAAAATGCTTGCCTCTAGACTTTAAAGGTAGCTTAACACTTTTTAATGTAAACATCAATCAGAGGCAATTCTACATCGTTGTCTATAATAAAGGCCGTAAGGCTTAAATTTGTATTATAGAATTATAAAATAAATAGAATTATAAAATATTATTATTATTATTTTCAGAAACACTTCTTATAAAAGGGATGGCTGGATAAACTTCAAAGGGGAGGTCATTCAATTGGAAATTAGAAGTTCTAGTGCCCTTTTTAAAAGTCCAAAGTGATCATGGGGCTACTAGCCTCCCCAGGCCTTAAATGCATCTGATAACAATTTTTAGATAGTTGTTTTGGCAAAAATACAGCAAATATTGGATAAAAGAAACTCTGGGGTTGCTTTGCCCCCCCCCCTCCCGGGGTCTGGGGGCAGGCATTTTAATTTTTGCCTCGGGAACATAATTATTTGGGATACATGTTTTTCTTTTGTCCCAGTGGGCAAATTTCGTATGGACCTAGTGGTTCTAGAATATCAAGAGAGGGTTCATTCGAACGGAAGTTAAAACTTATAATGCCCTTTATAAGTGACCTAAAATATCAGAGGAGAACGAAGCCCCTTCTCACGCCCTTTTACCGCAAAAATTTTCAGATAAAAATCCTTAGATTTCTATTTTCCTCAGCTTGGTTGAAAGGCCCAATAACTATGAATTTGAAGGTAACATGACCTTCCACAACCCCTGGGAAATTGACTTTAAATTATAAAATGTGTCCTTTGTTTCCGTATAATATTTGTTACCGAAAAATGTATGTATATTTTTCCGCTGAGGGGGGATGGATATGAGTAGGGTCGCTTCTGGGGTATGACGTTTTTAGCAGAAATTTTATGCTGAGTGATGTTGCCAGAATTCTTATACGAAATTCTTTTTATGTGTGTTGCTTTCTCTTTGCCAATTCAATTTCACGCGTGGATATTTTCACAAGATATTGAATTGTCCAGAGGATGAATATTTTTCTGGGATGCTGAGATCAAACTTCTTGGCATTATTTAAAAACGATTAGAAATTAGATGAGAAAAGCGTATTTCAACTGAAAGTAAAAAGTAGCATCAAAACTTAAAACTAACAGAAATTATTACGCATATGAGAGGGGGTCACCCCTTCCTCTTCAATTTGATCTTTACACTAACGTTTGAATTTTTTGTAAATTCTCTTAGTCCTAAAACACAAAGGTAATTAAAAAAATAATTAGATAAATAAAAAAATAATTAAATAAATAAATAAAATAAATAAAAAGTAATTAAAAAAATAATTTTTTTTAAAGTGCTAAAAAGCTTTAGCGTGAAGAACGTGGTGTTGAGCAGTGGCGCCATTTCAGAAGACCTCAGGGGGGGGGGAGATCTATTTTGGACCCCCATCCAGAATCAAAATTTAATTACTCTGTTGGTAGACTACTCTTCAAATTAGTCTTCGAATACACATTAAAGCAACGTAATTTATTTAGATTTTGCCTTTTGCAACCTCGTTAAGGACCAAAAAAAAGTTATAATATAGAAAATTTACCATGCAAATTAAAAACTGAAACATACGTGCAGTTACTTAAGCAATGGACATCTCCTTGGCTTCTTTTGCGAAGTCGTCCATAAGCTTTTCAAAATCGAGCTCCTTCACTGCAGCCTTTTCAGAGAACATAAGGAGCAAATGTGAAAGACGCTCGTTGTCCATTGCTGTCCGAAGGTAATCCTTCACAAATGTCAACACAGAGAAAAATTGTTCATTTGAGCACGTTGTGAGCCGGAGTGTGAAGACTATCCTCACGGCCTCAAGAACCTCAGAATAAACCTTTTTCAAACCTCATAGTAGTTTGAAAAGATCTAAGGTGTTTGCCGGTTTCTTTTGAAGCTGCAACACATATGCACGAGCTATCAAAGCTTGACTCTTCAGCTCTATAACAACGATCCATATCAAAGTATGTTGCGATCTCGAGAAGTAAATCCGTGTTCATGAAGTCTTCGGATTTGGGGTTAAAGCATCGTGTGGCTTTTAGTACTGGCAGCTGGACAGAAAAAACACTCTGCTAAACGTCTGCTCATTACACTCGCCCCATTAAAGCACTGCCCGACAGATTTTGACCAGTCAATGTCGATACCCTTTACTTCATTGTAAATAAAGTCAGCCAAAATCTCAGCGTCAACCTTGCGCATTTAGTAGCAACCTATTGCTCTTTCGCACTAAGATCGCAAGTCCTTTTTGGGAGGTCTTTTGTTTCCTCAGCAAGAATGGCAAAATACTATATTTCTCTGACTTTTTTCACGATAGAAATTTCAATTTTATTTCCTATGACATCAATGTGTTCGTTTTTGCACTCGTGTGATAAGCAATGGCCATAGGTCTTGCAAGACTTGTCCAACAGGTCTGGGTTAATTTCCGTTACAAGACCTACCGTCTCAACGAAATTCCCTCGATTAGCACTGGACTCTCCTTGATTATGGTCACGAAACGCAAGACCTTGCCGTTCAAATAAGGTTGTAGGTTTCAGCAGAGCCTTTACATATCTTCTGTTCCTTAATATTTCCTTTTCCCGTTCTTTGCAGAGGCAAGACGCAACAGATTCGGCCATCTCAGTCTGAATAGCTTTAAATTTGGTCCAGGAAATGGTACATGCTTTGTGCCGGCCACTGGTTTCTTGCTGACTTTGGTGCCATATCTTTCACCTGATCTTAGCGAAGATCCACTAAAGTGTCGACAACAAAAGCAGAATACCGAGTCCTGTTCTTTTGAATATATGAGACATGTATATGGTTATGGGAAAGACTTTACAGGCTGACCAGATACACAAATTATTGGAGACAGTATAATGTGACAGGCTGAATCTGACGAAACCATGCCAAAGTAGATATTCTTCAAATGGGTTCTTCGATGCAATGAGTGTCTTCAATTTGCTGTTTTCTAATGACCTGATTTTTGGTTTCTCAAGAATAGATCAAAAGCTACAGAAAATTTGAAAAAGAAGAAATTGAGAGCTTCAGAGATGAAAATTGGGCCCCTCAGAAAATCAACCTCCCCTCGAATGGCACCACTGGTGTTGAGAAGGTGGAAACCTTTCTCATATATGTGTAATAGTTTCTTTTCCTGTTAATTTCAATATTGCTATTTACTTTCGGTTAAAAAAGAATGTTTTTTCATCTTTTTATTTTAAAATAAAAGTGACTATTTTCACAGAAGTCTATCACACGGTTCGTTAAATAAAATAAACCCAAAAGGTTGGAATTCTTACAAAAAGGACTTTAGAAATAATTGGACGGGAAGGGAAGTTGCCTTACTCCTACTCCTTTAAATCTTAAAATTCAGCCATACAAAAAACTACGACCGACTCATTGAAAAGTTACTACTGTATCTGCAAATTTGCTTAATCTTATGTTTATATCCTTAATGTGTTACAATAGAATAAAGTTGCGAAACTTCTGATCTTGTCTTCTTCTCCTTTTTTTCTCTTTCTCTTTTTTTCATTCGTATACATTTATTTTATTTACATGTTTACATATGTTGGGGTTCTGCCCCTTTTTCTTTTTAGATAAATGGCCTGTTTCTTCCCTGATTAGATTTTTTTTATGGTATAATTTAAAAATACAAGCTAAATTCTCGTTGCTCTGACAGTTGTCTTGTTGCATACTGGATTTTGTTTTTATATGTTCAAAATAGTTCTATAAAATTTTTCTAATTTTGCAGGCAGACAAATTTGATTCTCAGGGACTATAATGTCTCATTCAATTCCTTCCGATGATAACAAAATCCTCTGCGTGATTTAAAAGATGAAGAGTTTCCATAGAAACTCAGAAAACGCAAAAAAAGAATATTTTTATTGGATTTTTAACCTAAAACAGCTTTTCATTACAGTATGACATAAAAGGGGAAAATTTCCTGATAGTTTCAGAATAAATTATTCAGAAAGTTTCAGAAGAGTTTTTAGGATCAAAGAAATGAAGATGGAAAATGAGATTGTTTTTAAGGTAAAAGAAAGCGATGGATTAAGAAAAAAATGTATGGAGGGCAGCCCAAAATATTCTGCAAAATGTCTCAAAATATTATAATAATTATCAATTTTAAGGTTTCTTATAGGGATGTATTTCTTTTATACCGCTTTTTCCAATTCTCTTCAAAATCCACTGGCCAAATTGTTATATATGACTTTACTTTATTATCATATAAATTTCACTGTAATTCAAATTTTCATCATTTGAAAAAATGGTTTTTCAACATTTTACAAAACCAGAGACAGGTGAATTATGAAAGACACTTTATTGAAAAAAAAGCCCCAACAAATTTTTCAAATTATATTACCCAGAGTTGAAACAGTAAATAATGAATATTTTATATATTTTTAAACCCCTATTTAATTTGAACAATTGGTAAACTCGTTCAAGTGGCATATTTAATATTTTCGTAAATTTAATCATTGCAATAACTATTGTAAGAAATAATGTTTTCTTTTTTGTTAGAAAAATCAGAAGGGTAACACCACATAAACCACATAACACCACATAACACAAGATGGGTCTTTTTTTTAAGGGTTTATGGTCTACCATAAGTATCCGAACGACTTAAAACTTTTCGACTGAATTTATTCCTTTCTTACCTTTAACCATTCTCGGGGTCCAGTCTTTTTTTTAAAAGATTTGAACTTATATACGCTTTATTAGGTTATACCCTTATCCTTTTTTTGTGCCCTACTCTTTCTTGGATTATATTTTTAGTGTATCTTCTAAGTGTGTATGATGGAGCACCAATACTTTTTCAGATGTTTTTCATATAGTTCGCTTTTTTATTGCATCTTAGTGTAGTGAATTTTATCAGGCACCCTATCGTTGCAGAGGTCCTAACATTTGCCAGACGAGTTGGGGCAGGAATAGCCAGGAGGGTTGCAACGGCAGGGCTGTATCCACATTTGGTTGGGGATAGGGGGGGGTATCTTTGTTCGCAATAAATTCTATGTTTAGAATAAGTCAGTTTTTAAACAGCATTTTGAGTTATCGACAATTTTTTGGAATATAATCGAGTCCTGCCGACCTTGTATTAAAACATAGGAGAGGGGAGAGAAAGATCTCGCATAAAGAGGTATAGGGTAATACCTTTCAGAATTTCATTATTTTCGGATTATCAGTCTATGATTCCATGTTTTAATTTCTTTAATTTAACGCTTTTTCCAATTTATTTTTTTACGTCATAATCATAAGCTTTAATATTTTAAGTCCTTCTCGCAGAGGGTATTTCACAAGGGTTTTTGAGGGCATTTCACTTTTATTTAATTTTAAAAGGCTTTCAAGTTTGCCTTCCTTTGAATTAGGCTGTTTCGCTATTCCGTGTTTTATTATTTATTATTTTATGTTTCATTTTCAGACTTTTTCTTCGTTTTTTATCTTTTTCATCAATTCAGATTTCTTTGAAAAAAGCGTTTTTGGTATATATTTTGTAATTCCATCTTTTACTATTTAATTTTTAGACTTTTGATAAACCTAGGGTAATGACACGAGCATAGATTCTCTACATGGATAGTTCGAAGACATACTAGAAAAAGAATTCAATTGTGAAATGCAATTTTTACGATAGGCCTAGGAATAATGTATTTGACCTTTCAAAAAATTCAAGATTCTTCGATATATTCATTTTAAATTTACTAATATGGTATCTCAAAGAGAAATTTTTGTCCAGTCGAACCACTAAGTTCCAACTTCGTAAGGAACCCCTCTGAACCCAAGAACCACTACGTCTCCTTAGAAACCCCCTTGAAAGATGATTTTCTAAAGTTATTTTCAATCTTAAAATAAAAAATCTTAAAAACCTCAATAGAGTTCTTATCTAAAGCCTGAGTCCATCACTCTTATTTACTTTTGACAGGAACAAGTTCCA
Organism: Artemia sp. Kazakhstan ARC1039; assembly: GCA_029168905.1. Lineage (NCBI taxonomy): Eukaryota > Metazoa > Arthropoda > Branchiopoda > Anostraca > Artemiidae > Artemia > Artemia sp. Kazakhstan ARC1039. The sequence goes on along the minus strand of JAQQPU010003054.1, from coordinate 10,960 downwards.
ACTTCCTTTGAAATTCAGATGTTGTAAGCGAATTGAGCTTATTTTAATCTTCCCAGATTTTGGTGGGGTTTTAAAATGAAAATGTATTTATAATCTTGTCGTTTGTTTTGGAAAAAATATATAATAATGCATTCATATCTACTCTGAAAAGAGCTTTAAATTAAACTAAGTAAGCGATAATGCGAAAAGTAAATACGTGTTTATAGGGGCGCAATGACGTACAAGGGTGCTAAGCCACCTACGGCCCTAAACCTTGCCTTGCTATAGTTGTGTAATTCGGCTCTAAGCTTAAGTATGGATGCCCATAAGCTGAATTTTTAAGGGCACTATGACTTACAAGGGCGCTAAATCACCTACATCCCTGAACCTTGCATTGCTATAGTTGTATGGTTTTGCTAGAAGCTTAAGTATGGATGCCCACAAGCTGAATTTGATTAGGGTGCTATGACCCACAAGGGTGCTAAGCCACCTACATTCCTGAACCTTGCATTGCTAATTGCTATAGCTCTATAATTTGGCTCTAATCTTAAGTATGGATGATCATAAGCTCAATTTTATAGGAGCGCTATGACCTACAAGGGTGCTTAACCACTTACACCCCTGAACCTTGCATTGCTATAGTCTTATAATTTGGTTCCCAGCTTAAGTATTGATGCCCATAAGCTGAATTTTATAAGGGCGCTATTTAAAATACTTCCTGTCTGAATATCAGTACATTCATACAAAAATACAGATTTCCTTTAAAAAAAAGTAAAGTTTAAATGGCAGGAGACCTGCCAGCCCCTGTCCCCTTATGGGTGTCTATGAGTATAAAATGGAAACAGACACGGTACAGACGAAAATTTGCCCAATTTTTTAAAAAGAAGGAAAACACCACCATAACATCAATTAATCCTTGTGAAAATAACTTCATCATATTTAGCATACCAAAGAACCTTACTGTAGAGGTTTCAAGTTCCTATGTGTAAAAATATGGGATTTTGCTTCTTTTTTTGCCATAAGAAAGATCACGGATACGTTTATATTAGTTGTCATTTGTTGTTGTTTCTTTCTCAGGGGTGTTACATCGAACCAGTGATCATTGAGAGATAGTCTGGGACCCACCCAAAGGAATGCGCTCTATTTCAGTTTTTGATTGGTCAGTGAAATGACCAAGATTTTTCTATACCAAAGGACAGAGCATGACCTGCTGATCCCGGGAAGGCCCGCTATATCGGTGTCAGACGCTAGCATCAGCAGCTATAGCAGTTCAAAGTTGCCTTTTCCCTTCTTTTTTTCTTTGTTAGCAACGCCGTCTTGAGAGTACAAGATACATGTCCTGAGTAGGCAATGCTATTGTCGAGGGAAAGTATCTGGATAGAATGATCCCACAAAAGCCAACAAGCTAATTTCATTATCTCATACATCCAGCATATATCGGTATTTGCCAGTGTCTTTCAGGCTTCATGAGTGATTTATCAAGTGTAGTGTATCTAGCAAGTATAGCCTAGTATTAGTAAGCTATAGCATAGTAGCCTAGTATTTCAGGGGTTGACAACCTTTTGCACCAGCTTCCTGTTCAGTTCCGAGCACAGTTTATAGAATTAGCTGTATGATCATTCCCTATCTCACCCATTATAAAATTAGTGACTTACAAATAAAGTAAACATACTACTTGATGCCCTTTTTAACATACTACTTTTTAACATACTACTTGATGCTCTTATCCAATATAATAATCATTTTTGTCAAAATGAATTTCCTCCCCCCCCCCTAGGCTATATATACCAATTCAGGGTATATATATGCACATTAGAGGGAGGGGGTAAGTTTTAAACTTACCTCTCATTTGTCAGAAATAAACTACCCCCACTGCCCTAATGTGCAAATATATACCCTGAATTGGTATTAATAAGGTTGGGGGTAAAATTCATTTCTGAAAAAAATGATTGTTATATTTGGAAAGAGCATAAAAAAGGCATCATGTAGTATGTTCACTTTATATGTAAGTCAATAATATGAACTGCCAAAAAATTAACCCAGAATTAGAGGGGAATTGTCTGGGTGACAACAATCATGCTGAGAAAGTATAAATTCAGGAATCTAAAGGTTTCAGTTGTATTGACATGCTTCAGGATTTAGTTGTAATAGCACTATTTCTTACATTTAGAAACAGTAGGCTAACAAAGGGGGAATAATTGATAATTTTTTTTTTTTAACCTTGTTTCCATCAATAGCATAGTTCCAGCATTTGATAAAATTCTACTTAAGCTACTTTTGGCTATCTTGGAAGGGGATAGGTTAGGAAAATGAAACTTTCAGGGATGGGTCTACAGGCTAAAGTATGTCCTGGGAAGGTATTCTGAAGTACCTACCTCCACTCCTCCCTCTAGAGGGTCCTGGCCTTTGATTTTGAGTGAAACCTTGCAAAATAGATCTTCTGCTTGAATGAATTAAAACAACAAAATTTTCAGCTTCACAACTTTGCTCAATCCCAAGTATTAAGGTTTTAAAGATATGCAAATGCATTTCATATATTTAAAAAAAACATTAATATGGCTCAAAATTCTACTCAAATAATAGGAATTGTATTCTCAGAACTAAAGCCAGAGAATAAGAAACCAGTAACTGAAAATTAAGATAAAGAGTTGTTTTGCCAAATTTCAATAGGTTCTACCTGTCATGTAGGCAAATTTCAGGACCCTTTAGTGGGAGAAAGAGTGGAGGTAGGTACTTCTAAATACCATCCCAGGACATACCTTAGCCTGTAGATCCATCTGTCTTTTTGGTAAAATTCTACTTTAGCTACTTTTGGCTATCTTGGATAGGGGTTAGGTTAGGAAAATGAAACTTTCAAGGATGGGTCTACAGGCTGAAATGTGTTCTGGGAAGGTATTCTGAAGTACCTACCTCCACTCCTTCCTCTAGAGGGCCCTGACCTTTGATGACTTTTAAATATCTGTGTGTTATTAAAGTGAAACCTAACATAAGTCTATCAGATCAACCTATTTTACCCCCCCCCCCCCCTAAAAAATCCTGGATCCGCCCCTGAAACCATCACACCTATTCCACCAGTTATTAGAAGAAAAAAATTCCTTACTTTCACAAATTTCATCAACCCCCCACCCCCTTTTTGTAAAATCCTACATAGGCCAATCAGTTGAGTCCACTGCATGTAAATAATAGATTAAGTCATAATTTGTATATAAATTAAGTCATACCTGTGAGATGGGACACTTGCAAACCACTTGGCTGGCTCACCAAGTTTTTTTTCTGCTTTGACAATTATGAATGATACAATTTCGAACCATTTCTCATTGATTGACGCAAACAGACTAACCTGCTAATCCATGAATAAGTGGGAGGAGCTTTTTATTTGCACCAAGAATGAAGACCAGTAATGATGTGCAGTAAACTTACTGGATAATTCTATAAACTGTGGTTCTGAGTCAGTTTTCAAATGATCTCATGGTTGTGTTCTTTACTGAATGCGTTTTTTGGAGCATGTTTGTTTCCGTGCCCAACACAGTGGCTCCGTGTTCATACCATGTTGGTAAGAGCTGGATTTTGGGAAAAGGATACTGAGGTCTGACCATTTGCAGAAATTAATTATCTTTTAGTTGTTTTGATGTGCATTCTGCAGCTCCAATCTTTTTCTTGAATGGTTGGTTAAGTGTTAAGCTAACAAGCAACTATCGTAAACTGGATTCCATGCTTGTATTCTGCCATGAAATACTTTCCTGGAAACTTTTGTAAACAGGAAACTGGACCCAGACACAGGAATCAGAGGCAAACATGGTGGTCCTCCTGAAAACTCACCACTACTGGAAGAGGTCTATTCTTGAGAGCAACTTCATAGAAAAAAAATTACCCAAATTTGGGATACTTCATCTGTCCAACAGACCAAAAAGTTCCTACAAACATGAGACTGTTGCATCCGCCAGACCCTTCTCTTTTAATTCTTAACGTCAAAAACAGTTTTGGCTGAAAGGAGAAAGAAATACTTGAGAAAAACCACGTGATATCCAAACTAGGTGTACAGTGGTGTTAGCTATTTCTGGCGGTTGATTAATTACCAGCATTTTGAACTTCATTTTTTGTACTTTCATTAGGGAGTTCCACTTATTTCTGGCTATCTCAAAAATTGATAATTGGCTTCAACTTTTCACTTCTTTTTTTTGCCTGTTTTGCCTCTTTTTTTTCATGATGATGAAATATAAAGTCATAGAAATGGTGTTAGGGTTTTGAAAAGGTGCCTGCAGTCTATTTTACACTGATCTGTGTGCTCTTTTCAGACATGGAACAGATTATTTCAAAGAAGCTGCAGTATGGCTCAAGTCCAAAGAAAATTAAAAGACTGAAGTTCAGTCACTGTGTCATCTGCCAGACAGAAACGGACAAGAAGCTGTCAAGTATGAAAAGTTCTGACCGGCTTTTGCAAATGCTTCAGAGCTGTCAAACCAAGCAGTATGTGTACTTACTGACTGGAGTATCTAAGGAAGATTTCATGGAAAAGAGCCCAAAGTGGCATTTGAGCTGTCAGCAGTGTTTTTTCCACAGCTTCAGCTCTAAGGACCATGAAGACAAAGAAAACGATAGACCAGGGAGTTTGAGGAAAAGAACGAGATCGTTTTCCACAGAGAGCTCATTTTCATATGGTTCCTGTTGTTTGTTCTGTGGCAAGAAAAAAGACTTGAAGAATAAACAGAACAAAATGAGCAAGTTCGAGTCTTCCGACGTCTGCCATAAAGTGCAGGAAAAAGCTAAGACACTCATCTCTTCTAATCCAGAAGTTTTAGAGAGATGTGCAGTTAAAGACTTACTTGCCCGCAGTACTTCTTACCACATGAAGTGCTACAAACACGAAGACTCACCTACATTCATTACTCGTCAGCAGAGTGCTGCCCAGAAATTGAAAGCAATGATCGAGTCCAGGATCAACCCGTTCACAACTAGTGAGAAAAAGTTGATAAATATTTTTACCAGCAAGTCCATCCCCAATGATATAGCAAGTGGACTATTAAGTCTTTGGCAGACTGAAATTACTGCTGTGGAAAAGTACCTGCGTGGTGACAAAACCGCATTTTCAAAAGTGAAGGTGAAAAATGCAGAAACAGCAAAAATAAGGAAAAAGGCAAGCAAAGTGGCAAAATTCAGGTCTGTGATCATTGCCGAGCTTCAGACCGTAAAATGGTTGCTGCTAAGTGTGGATTCGGTGATAGATGGTGGGTTGGAGCATTTGAAGGACTTATTGTTTTATGAACTTCTACCATATTCCCCAGCTCTGTTTGAAAGAAGTGGTGACTTGGTGACATATTTCTTTGCAGTGGAGCTAAGTCACCATTACTGGGTTATGTCAGGTGCAAGGCTGGCTTAGAGAGTTGGCCTGAGCATTCTTGCTATAGTGCAGATGTACTGGTTATTGATTCCATGGCCTATTTAAGAAGCCACCCCCCTTGTGCGAGAAATACACGTTGTAGCTGACAGATATGATGGTTTATTCGGGTATCGAGATGCCGCTGGAAATCATGTCAGCTTGAAAGACAGCAGCAGTTGCCACGAGCACAGAGGTGCAAATGCTAGAGCACAAATATTGCTGGGAATGAATTCAAAGCTGTCCAACTGGACATCCATCTTGGCGAGTTCGAAGACAAAAAGTCAGCTCCTTGAGGTTCTCTTTGAGCTTTGTGAAGGGTCTGTGGATCTCGTCAAGCAAGGTGTGACACTGTATCTCTTGGGAGGTTTTTCAGATTGGATGAAAGTTGCGAAATTGCCAGCAAATGTGAGTGCAGAAGATTACGAAGAGCGTCTCAGCTCAAACCATGAAGAAGTGGACACAAGGATAATTTTACATGTCCTTGATGCTCTAGGGAGAAGCTTCAAGGAGATTGCTGTGCTAGCAAATGACACTGACATAGTTGTTGGACTTCTGTATCACTGCTGTCAGCTATTTCAAAAGAAGGAGCTGGTTGGTTGTGCCATATATGTGAATTTTCAGAAGTATTCTGTGCCAATTCACCAGCTTTGTGAAGTCCTGCTGAACAGTTTGCTCAGTTGCCTGCCAGTGGTCCACTGTGACTGGGTGTGATACCGTCAGCTATTTTTATGACAAGGGCAAAAAGTTAGCTATGAAAGCAGTTGAAAGATGGAACCTTTATGAGGATATCCGGAACGTGATTGTGAGGCTAAGGTGCAATGATGCCCAAGCTGTCTTGGAAGAATTTACATCTGCCTGCCAAAATGTAGTCATAGCAATGTACAGCAAAGACCCTGGTGACTTCTGGTCTTTGAACGATTTGTGCATTCACCTGTACTCGAGATAACAGGAACTGAAATGCTTGCCTCCAATGGATGACGCTTTTTCATTTCACGCCATGCGTTCTTTGCTACAGGTCAAATTCCTGTTGGAAGCGAACTTGCCAAGGACTTTGCCAGTTGACCCTACTCGATTCGGCTGTACTTTTTTGAAAGGCAAAATCTCTCCAGTTCCAATGGGGGGAGATCCTTTCCCACAAGGTACCAGTCCTGAATACTGCCTTTGCCAAACTTGCTCTAGAGCCTGCCCGTGTGTTGACAAGAACAGAGGCTGTGATTTGTTGTGTCAGTGTGCAGGAAAATGTAAAGAATCGGCAGATTAGTCCTCAGAAGACGAGTTTTGAAATTTGGACGATTTGTTCTTATATTTAATAGCCATTTGTTCTTTTAGTTGTTTCATTTTGAGTTAAAAGTTTCTTAGCTGTTCAGTTTCTCCTCTTCTCTGCTTTGAGGTGAATTCGCAACATTTCCTGTATTAGGTTTCTAGAATCAATGCATTTCTGGCTTTACCTTGACACTTACACATTTTGTTTGCAGCTAAAAGCTGAAGAAACCTAAAACTTTGGTCTTACAACGACACGCTAACATTTTCAACAATATAGCAGTCGTTTCCGGAATCAGCATGGTCAGTTACGTTGGGTCCAACCTCAGTTTCGCGGTCATCTCGCTAACCAGACCTGTGTCAGTTTTCAGAGGCTGGGTCCTAAACTAAGAGGGCTTGTTTTTTTTTTACCAAGGGTCTGTGTACTGTTTTATATGGTTTTCTTTCATGGCAGAGCTCCTATCAGACAGATACGTCCGTGACTACATGTTCGAGAGAGGGGAAGCCTTTCTCAGAGGGTAGTTTATGTACATTTTATCCTTGCGCTTCATTTTACCATGTTTGTAAATGACTATCCGATGAAAAAAAGTCCCTTATTTACACAGGCGTGTCCCAAGAACTTACCGATTATTTTATTTTTAAGGCAAAATTAAACCTTGAGAAGCCATGGACGATAGTTCGCCAACTCTTTGTGGCTGCAAAAGTCTTAATAGATCATCTGACAAGAGTCACAAATAAGGAAATAAAAAAAGAAGTTCTTTTACCACGGTTGGAGCCCGAAGTCGTGGACTTTCTGGAAAAGCGCGCAGATGAAGAAGATAAAAGGATCTGGCATTCCCTTGGGGATTCTTGGCAATATTCTTGGTAGGTCTCTTTTCTTGCCATGCATTTGGACGAAAATAACACCTTGTATTTGTATGAGGAACATAGTTGTTCCATCTAGTTCAACTTCAAATAAATGGTGAAACCTATTCACCTATTCTGAAAGCCATAAGGGACCTAAAAGAGTTCAAAGAGTCGATTCTGGAACACAGCTGCTGTTTAAAATTGAAAAAGTATGAGGAAAATTCTTGCAGTAGAGTACAATTTTTTATGACAGATAGGTATAGGAGCAGCTTCCCCCTATTCAGGATTTTTTGCGTTGAATTCTTTAAGTCAAGTTAAGCGTTTAGGCTACAGTTGTTTTCTCCTCTACTTGATACCTTTTTTAGTCTAATGACTTTGACTCTCTCGGACTCTAAACTGATTTTGTGAAAAAAAATGAGTTTAATTTACAGTAAAAATAGTTCTATCGTGGTATAATGCTATTATAACAAGGACAATGCTAACAAGACAAGTATATTTTTAACGAGCCGTGAGGCTCATTTTGAGCCGTGATTAATTGAGCCGTGAGGCTCATTTTGAGCCGTGATTAATTGAGCCGTCAGGCATGATTTCTTGCATTTTGCAAGATATACAACTTTATCAAAATGATTCAAAAGATATTGACACATGTCTGCAAACAAACATGTTTGCAAACACAGTTGCATATAAAGTCAAAAACATTATAATAACATATATAACAATAACTAAACATAGCAAATAAAAATAAAATAACATAACAATTGCAGCACAAAAGCACACATAATGCTGTAAAACTAACTCACATAATTACACACAATGTCACACACTTAATAGTAATAATAATAATCGTGTATTCAAAAGCCTTTCTACAGGGCCATATACACTATACATCAAATATAACAGGAAAACAAAAGTAAAACTCCCTTCAGCATTGTATTCCAAACCATAACAAATCTTCTTCACAGCCTGATCCACAAATCTACATAATCTACACATGAGGCACCGTCAGAGACAACATGCCCCGAAGTGAAAAATTACTTTTCCCCAAAATACCCTCCCTCAAATCAGTAAGCCCCTGGCACCAGCACAGAAAATGGTCCAGATTTTCCTCTTCAATATTACAAATGGGACACGTGTACCTAGACGCCGGGAACCCCTTACCTCTCTCAAATACTTTACTCCTCCATCTTAAAGGCAAACAGTTGGCCCGTAGCTGCAACCAATATGACAAATACTTACTTGGCAAATTAAATTTAAAGTAAATCTCCGGGCCAAATACCTTTTTCACTTCCTTATAAACACTTAATGTCTCGGATCTCTCAATTTCATTCCCCCATGTCTGTATCTCCTGATCTTCTAATCTTTGTTTAACTATTCCTATTATATCAATCTGACTATTAGCGGGGCTTCTACCATCATTCCATATATATGACAATCCTAATCTGTCCAATAAGGATTTAACCCTAAACGGCCACAACCTCTTACGCCCTGAAGCAAGTAGCTCTTCATAGGCCTTTCTAATAAGTTTACCTCGTGGTACCTGCACTAACTTCATCCAAAATCTAACTACCTGAACTAGCCTATGTTTACGGAGCGAAAAAAGCCCTAGCTCCCCTTTCAAAAACTGGGTATGTGTAGTTCTATGGAGGCCGAAAAGCCTGTTGTAATAACTTATCTGAAGGGTCTCCAGCTGTTCTGCCGCTTCCATTCCCCATAATTCCCCACCATAATGAATAACTGGCATAATATTCGTTCAAAATATTCTCTTATGCATTGCTAGACTTTTAATACCCATAACTCTACCATTCCTAAACACAGTCGATATAGGCGCTTTCCCCCTTTTTACTGACTCTTTAATGTGGGCACACCAACTACCATTATTTTAAAATACAAAACCTAAATATTTTGAATTTTCAACTATCTTTATTTCATCTCCTTTAAACATAAACTTACCATTACTTTCTTTATCTTTTTTTTTACCAAAAATAACTATTTCGGTCTTCTTAACATTAAGTTGGAGCTTCTTCAGATCTAAGTAATCTGCAACAAGATCTAACAAAATCTATAATTCCTGGGCAGACTTAGCTACAAGTACGCAATCATCAGTGAAAAGCAAAACTGAAATTAATTTTGACCCAAGACCCACTGTCGGAGCCCACCTTCTTTCCAAAAACTGAACTAAATCATTTATAAATATTGAAAATAAACGGGGGGAAAGAGCACTACCTTGTTTTACCCCTTTACGGTTTCTATATACTCTGGAAAAACCCTGAGCTATTACCTTTACTACCGCCTTAGTTCCGCAATACATGCTAGTAACTAACCTCACAAAAATACTAGGTAATCCTATACTTCTAAGAATATCTACCAAAAGCACCCTCTCAACATTATCAAAAGCTTTTCTTAGGTCTAATAAAGCTGCATATAGACAACTATTCCCTGTTCCATACTTATCGACTAAAGCTCTAAGCACAAATGCCCTATCTGCTGTACTATAACCTTTCCTAAATCCTCCTTGCTCTTCATTTATAATCTTATTTTTAACTAACCACCTATCTAGCCTCCTATCTAAAATTTTCTCTAACACTTTACTAAAAACTGGTGCTAGAGCTATGGGCCTATAGTTATCATTCGAGCTAGGGTCCCCCTTCTTAAAAAGCGGTATAACAACTGAAGTCTTCCATAATTCTGACCACTTACCTGTAGATACAATACTATTAATCACTATAACTAATATCGACAAAAACAACAACAAAAAATTTCTTAACCACCCAGGCTGGTATCCCATCCAAACCTGGTGCTGAACCTCCTTTCATCTTACTAACTACTTATCTAACCTCCTCTTTTGTTACTTCCCCTACTAATTCATAATCATTCTCCTGCAGCGGGAAAATACTTTCACCTGAACATGACGACTGACTATCCTCTTCTAGCCCTTCACAATCTCCTTCTAAATTCTCAAAATAACCAGGCCACGACTCCGGTGAAGGAGTTCGACCTGAAATATTTGCTCTTTCCTTTCTCATTCTACTCCAAAATTCTTTAACATTCCCTAGTTTAAAATCATCCATCATCTTTTTCCTTTCTAAACTATCCCATTCCCGACTTTTCCTCTTCAGCAATTTCTTATATTCCCTATTCTTAACTCTATAAAAATTCAACGCTTCTAACCGTAATTCTTCATCCTGGCACTGCCTAACAATTTCTAATTCTGTTTCTACCTCCTGCTTTAACTTTCCTTTCTACCGCTTTACTAGACCACTGGTGCACAAACTCACATAACTCGGTAAAGACTTCCTCAGCACCGCAATCTAGATTTCTAATCTCCTCTAATCTATCCATTACTTTTGGTCTCGCTATTATCTCGTTCATATTGTCAATTTCTTTATCATTTCAATCTCTTTTTAACGCTTTTCGAACTCTAACCTCCTCTTGACCGACAGTCTCATACCTCTTTACAATACCGCTCCTCTTACCTTCAACCTCTATACCCAACTCTAA
>JAQQPU010003053.1:24105-56587 GCA_029168905.1 Artemia sp. Kazakhstan ARC1039 | reverse complement strand
TTTTCAAAAAAATTTAGAGAACTCCATTATACAAAAAATGAACAAAAATAGAATCAGACAATCTACCAAGGATACAACTACCCTACCACAAATCATAATCAATAAATAAATGAAACAAAAAAAACGAAATTAAAATAAATCAAACTCAAAACGAGCGGAAATTAATCTGAGTAGGGTTCTAAGCCCAATGCTTTCTGAGAGCCAGAATATAATTTGTACTATAATGAAAAAAATTCAAATGAATTTACTGAAAAAATATGCATTGTCAGTTTAATATACTTATACTGATATTTATTTCTTAAAATCTTAATTAATTTATGTTTTCTTAAAGTCATAAAAGTGAAGACAGTTAAAAGATTCATTTCAGTAAAGTACAAAATATATTCTGGCTTTAAAAAACCAAAGGGTTTAGAACCTCCTCAGATTAATTTCTGCTCGTTTTGAGTTTGACTTATTTTAATTTCTGTTTGTTTTGGGTTTCATTTATTTATCGATACTGATTTTTGGTAGTTGTATGCTTGGTAGATGATTTGATTCTATTTTTGTTCATTTTTGGTTTGACATAGTTCTTTACTTTTTTTTGAAAAACCTATTTTGTACAAAAATTTTATGGATTAATTTCTGTTCGTTTTTTATTGACATAGTCTTTTTCAGGGAGAAAGACTGAGCCTCTTCTGAAGTTAAACAACCACCCCTTCCATAAGAACATTTAATACCCCTGGGGCAAAACTTACAACCCGTTTCCCTAATCTTTGGGGTTGGTTTGAAACCCAAAAGCCTTGTTATATGATATTTATATTATTTTGAATAGTATGGCTATCTCAAAATTTCTATTAGACGCATTTCGGGACAATATAACGTCTGTGTAGGAGGAAGAGGATAGCTACCCTCTGATCAGTTTGACTCTTAAAAAGAGCACTAGAGAGTCTGATTACCAATCCAATGAGGCCAATTTGCAGTTTATATGACCACATTTTCTATACAAAAAAACCGTATAAAATGGGTTTTTCTATAAAATGTCCCCAGGATATAATTTAGAACCCTTGCCCTGAGGGGTGTGGAGGGGGGGGGGTTATCATCCTCAAAAACATAATATCCAGAACTTTCAACTCCGTTTAAAAAATGGCTACCTCAAAATTTTGATTGGACGTGTTTAGAGAAATGGTGGGCGTGAGAAGGGGGTTAGTTGCCCTCCAATCAGTTTCGACTAGCCAAATAAAAAAGGGCACTAGCACTTTCAATTTCCAATTGAATGAGCCTTTTTTGAATTTTCTGCGACATTTTCTATTAGAACCTTATATGCCTCCAGGGCATCACTTACAACCTTAGCCCTAAGGGCTCTGGTGGAGTCTCATCCTCAAAGAGCTAATTTCCAGAACTTTCATCTACGTTGGACAAAATGGCCATCTCAAAATGTTAATTGGATGTTTTTGGGGAAATGGTGAGCGTGAGAGGGGGCTAGTTTCCCTCCAACTACTTTCGACTATTAAAAGGATACTAGCCCTTTCAATTTCCAATCGAATGAGTCCTTTTTGAAATCTTTACGAAAACGCTTTCTATAAAAACCTTATATGCCCCCAGGGTATAACTTACAAATCTTGCCCTGAGGAGTTTGGGGGGTTTGTCATCCTCAAAATCACAATTTCCAGAACTTTCAACTACGCTGAACAAAATGGTTATCTCAAAATTTGACTTGAATGTGTTCGGGGAAATGGTCGGCGTGAGAGGGAGGTTAATTTCCCTTCGATTTCCAATTGAATAAGCCTTTTTGAAGTTTCTACAACATCACTTTCTATAAAAACCTTATATGCCCCCAGGGCATAACTGACAATCCTTGCCCTGAGGGCTGTGGGATTGTCATCCTTAAAGACCTAATTTCCAAAACTATCGACTAAGTTCAATAAAATAGGTATCGAAAAATATTGATTGGATGTGTTTGGGGAAAAGGTGGGCGTGAGAGGGGGATTAGTTGCTCTCAAATCACTGTCGACTATTAAAAAGGGCACTATCCCTTTGAATTTCCAAACAAATTAGCTTTTTCAAGTTTCAACGACAAAGATTTAAATAAAAACCTTACATGCCCCAGGACATAACTTATGACCCTTGCCCTGAAGACTGTGGGGGGAGTGTCCTGCTCAAAGTTATAATTTCCAGAAATTGCAACTGCATTGAACAAAATGGCTATCTCAAAATTTTCATTGAACGTGTTTTGGGAAATGGTGAGCGTAGAAGGGGTGTTATTTGCCTTCTAACCACTTTTGACTATTAAAAAGGGCACTAGCCATTTTAATTTCCAATCGAATGAGCCCTTTTTGAAGGTGCTATACGACAACGTTTTCTATAAAAAACCTTATATGCCCCCAGGGCATAACTTGCAACCCTTGCTCTTAGGGCTGTGGGAGGGTTGTCATCCTGAAAGACCTAATTTCCTGAACTTTCAACTATGTTGAACAAAATAGCTATCTCAAAATTTTGATTGGATGTGTTTCGGAAAAAGGTGGGCGTGAGAGGGGGGCTAGCTGCCTTCCAATCACTTTCGACTATTAAAAAAGGCTCTAGCTCTTCGAATTTTCAATCGAATGAGCCTTTTCTGAAGTTTCCGTTACAACATTTTCTTTAAAAACCATATATGCCCCCAGGGCATAATTTACAACCCTTGCCCTGAGGATTGCAGGGGATTGTCCTCCTCAAAAACATAATTTCTATCAGGAAATAAACTACGCTGAACAAAGTGGCTTTCTCAAAATTTTGATTGGATGTGTTTGGAGAAATGGTGGGCGTGGAAGGGGTGTTAGTTGCCTTCCAATCACTTTCGACTATTAAAAAGGGCACAAGCCAATCCAATTTCCAATCGAATGAGCCCTTTTTGAAATTTTTAGGACAACTCCTTCGATGCGAAGTTCCCTGATCTAAAGGGGGAAAAAGATGAATATAACATTGTGAATTCACAGATGAAAGGGTTAAGAAACCGTGGCACTGACTCAATCTGTCAATAATCTGTAATTTGTCAATTGACAGAATTTTAACGCCTCTCTGTAAAGTAGGTCAAAGTTTTTTAGTTGTCTTTTTTATGTTTTATTGCCTGCCAATTTGATTTTATTTTCATTGTCTGTGTTTTTGGGATTTATTGTTTGGGAAGACTAAGACATGCATTTTCCCCTTTATTAATATCTTGAATGCAAATACCCTCCCGGGGTGTATCGAATTTGCCATTAAACACGCCGTTCTAACGACTGTCAAAAAAATGGAAAATCTCACTAATATCTGGTCACACAGGAGATGGTGGAGGGGGTGGTGTCACGTGGGTGAAATGCTCTTGTAGTCTGGAGTATTTTTGGGGGCATTAGGATTGACTTGGGTTGAACCACGGAATTCAGACCCATAATTTTCATTAGAAAATGCCTGAACAAAGTTTTGTTTGGGGATGGGGGGGGGTCATGTAATGTCATTGTGGCTTGAACTACAGCTAAAAAGTTAAGATGTGGACATTGAAGAATTTTTCCCATGGAAAAGATGAAAATCTAACAGGTAGCAGTTCTTAATATGTCTTAAATTGCATCTAATATCATTCCCCTCCCCTACCCTGCGGGTTTGCAGGCTAGAAGCCCCGGTTTTCTATAATTGATGGTTCTTTTTTGCGTATATGATAATATGATATTCTCATATTTTATTTTTTGTCGTGTTTTTTAGCTGTCTTTTTATATTTTATTGCTTATCAATTTATTTTCATTTACAGTATCTGTGTTTTCAAGGTGTAGTCTTTAGCACGAGTAAGACATGCATTTCCCCTTTATTGATATCTTCGAAGCAAATTTCCCATGGAAATAGATGTTTTTCCAAGTATGTGTCAAATTTCGATGTAAACACATGATTCTAATGAGTACCAATAAATGGGAAATCTCAGGTGTCGTGCAATAGTTTGTGCCCCTTGTATCCCTGACCATGGAGCCTTTCGAGGGGGATTAGGAGTGTTGTGATTGGATTGTGTATGTATTCTGGAATAAAAACTGTAAACTCTATAGAATATGGTTCAAGATACAAAATATTGACAAAGGTTTCATGGCCGACTTGCTTGGGGCGCTGCACCATTGAAATGGAATGACCTTTCGAGTCCTGGTGGGGTCAAGAGCTCTATAAAAAAAATGAATGGTGTTTCGAGCGAAAATGAAACGCTGAAAAAGAAAGGCTTTTCGGTGAAAAATGTCAAAATGGTATCATCTGGCAGTTAGGGATGCGCAATCAGTGTGTACCACCATTAAGTTAATGAAAAAAGAATGCTTTGGGGGTTTCGGGTGTCATTACGTTACAAGTAGGGATTCCCCTATGGGTTCCTGTGGTGGGTGTACGTAAAATTATGTCAAGCATATTAGACCTCTCTGTTTGAAACGGGGTAAGTCATATGACGTCATTGGAGTCCAGAGGGGAGTGTCATGGAGTCTTGCAATGTGTGTTCCCTTGAATAGAACAGGTGACTGTACTGTGCAGGTGTGAGGGGTAGGTAGCTCCACTTATTGACCCTTTAAAGGCAAGGGTGTGGTGCGTGGTGTAACTTGCACTTGAAACTGGGGTCTGCACCATGTCGTAATTTCCCTATTATTACTACTTTTCTATTATAGAGACCCCATTCCAAGTAAATGAAACACCTGGGAATTTCACCTTCAATAGGATATGCGCTTGGAATCTTGCCAGGGCTGTCATAAAAATTCAAGTAACCTGACCAAACCTTTGAACTCTTGGCAAGGACGGGAATGACGCCTAGAAACAGGTGTGTCACGTTACGGCAGAGGGCATGTCACAGATACCAGTGAGGGTGTGTTGTGACGTCAGAGGGCATGTGCTAGAAACAGGGGTGAGGGGCTCTTCATATTATTAAAACTTGTGTATTATACGGACCACGTTCCAAGTATTTATACAATATGAAACTGAAATCCTGTAAATCTTGCATGGGCGTGAATCTGGCCTACAAACAGGTGCGAGGGGCTAGGAACTTCACTTGTTATTAAAACTTGTGTATTATACGGACCACATTCCAAGTAGTTGAAACAGTTGAAAATTTCACCTAGAAACAGGGCTTGCGCTCGGAATCTTGCCTGCCATTGCCTATAAACAGCTGACCGGCTTGTACAGTTGTGCTGCGTGACGTCAGAGGGCTCCGCTAGAAATCCAATGTTATTTTCCCTATGTTAATTTCCCTATCTAACCTTTTTAAAACTCAGGACCCCCACTACTTGCGAATTAGGGTTAGTACATTTAGCCTACCTCTGCTAGGTATTGAAAGGAATGGCTTACCGCTGTAATGAAATTTGCCAAGAAACCTTTTTCTTTCTTAAAACAAAATGAAATACAAAGAAACGAGAAATTGAACCGGTACTACAGCATCCAAATTAACCAACGAAGGTCCTGATATGACAGCTACCGCTTCTGAGGAAGCCCCCGATTTGATGACTGAGAATCTCGCAAATGGAGCTCTTTTAATGACTTTGACAACTCCGAGCCCGGAAGCTATGCTTTTCTGGCTATCCGGGTTAAACAATGGGAGGTCATGGGATGACAGCTACCGCGTCTGGGGCAGTCACCGATTTGACGACTGAGAATCTCCCAGGTGGAGCTCTTTAAGCGAGGTTGACAACTCTAAGCCCGGAGGCTATGTTTTATCCGATATCAATTTTATCAATTGTAATCCTGGTCCTCAGAACACTGACTAAACAAGGCAAAATAGATATTCTAAATGAACTAAGCCGATGAAAATAGAACATCGTGCGGATCTCAGAAGCACATCTTCCTACCACTGGTGAAGAAAGGATCGGTAAAACTGGTCTGAAAGTGTCTAGAAGATCCAATGGTATCCATCACCAAGGTGTTGTATTTTGATATTGAGTAAAGCCTGAAGACCACTTATTTCCGTAATGACTGAGTCAAAACAGTTGATTGTAATACGAATGTAAGTATCACCGATCAACATGACAATCATCCACGTCTACACTCCAGACTATAGCGAACCAGATAATGAGTCTGAAAATTTCTCCCTTCAACTGTAAGTATAGTTGACTTAGTCTGGAAAAAACACGTTGTACTTGTCATTGGTGACTTCAATGCTATTATTGGGACTGCTGTTGCTCAAAAATGGACGTCATAGGTAACATAAGAGGAAACTGCTCATTCAGTTCTGTAGAGACACTAATGGGACCATTATTAACACTCTCTTCAAACACAGAGAACCTCAAAAGGCAACAAGTACATCGCTGGATGGAAAGACCCGGAATCTTATTGGTCACGCTCTTTTCACTAGGTTGTGTAAATGGTCCGTGCTAAATACCCTTGCAGACAGTAATTTTGACTGTGACAGTTCCTTGGTCATGTCTACATTGAAGATATGACTGAAATCATTCGCAAAGCTAAACAAGACACCTCAAAACACACATCTCCTCAAAGACAGTCTAATTCTATCTTAAAGAGACATCGATAAAGTGGTCACTGACTTCTCAAACATCATCATGGACGTCACGATATCTGTTCTAGGAGCTAAAGGGACGGTAAAAAGCCTTGTCTATCCAACAAAATCACTCTATTATGTATTGAGAAGCTTAAACACAATTTCAAGTCCATGCAGGAAGAGCAGGGAAGATATAAGCAGTTGAAGAGTGCTGTAGAAAAGGCCATTCATAGAGGCCATTGTACCTACACAAAAGAAAAATGCAAACAGTTTTGAGTCTGATCTCAAGAATAGGGATTTTAACTTTATATACAAAAAAGTTCGCGAGCTAGCAAGCAAAAAACCTGAGTAATTGTACATTGCTAGATAAAACTGATCACAAATACGAAACACATAATGTATGCGCTTGAGATGAATGAAGGATTACAAAGGAAAGTTCAATCCTTATGTCCCTCCAAACCCTGCAGCTCTTGGCCTGTTTCCTGTTACTATCTCAGGCACAGTCCTGAGGTTGTGGACGTCATCCGATTGCAGAAGACAAATAAGGGTCTGGCCCGGACGGAATCCAAGCAGAACCGCTGAAAGTCCGGTATGAAAGGACTCATAGACCTTTTACACAAGATTGTATCCGCTGCCTAGAAAGAGGGACGTTTCCACACACTCTTGGTGCAAAGCCACGATTGTTCCATTAAACAAAAAGGGATCAAAGGTAGTAACTGATAACTAACGCACTATTAGCCTTTTAAGTCAAACTGCCAAAATCTTCACCCGTATTGTACTTCAGCGGATGAAAGCCGTATCTACCTCATTCATCCAAGAATACCAAGCCGTTTTCCTCTCTGGGAGACCGTTGACCAATTTTAATCTGTGCCATATTTTAGAGAAATATCAAGAATTTTCCCTTGAACTCTACCAGCTCTTCAATGAATTTAAACAAGCATTTGTCCTTATCTGGAGAAAAGGCCTGTATTATATTCTCCTCTATTCCAGAATTCCATGACACCTAGTCGACACCTATACGTCTGTAAAAGTCCTTCAGGGATGAATCTTACCCCCAGAGCTGTTTAACCTCTTCCGTAGAGCAGTCTTATCCCTGCTGGAAGCAACTTGCGGCGCACATGAGGAGGGTGTTTTGACAAACAAGCCAGTCTACATCGACGATATCGACGAAATAGCTGCAACGCCTGAGGATCAACAAGCCGTTCCTAACGAGGTCCTCGAAGTTACTTGTTCTTTTGAAATAATAACAAATGCATATACATCCAAAACAAAGACTATGTGCTACTCACGAAATCTGCAGTGTAGAATTAACCCAGACCTGAGACTCAAGAGAGAGAGTATCCGGTGTATCGTCGAGAACCCCACCATGGTAGTCTGATCACTAGCAACAACAAGCCCTTCAGACATACAAAAGACAGATCTCCCTTGTGAATTCTAATTTCAGAAATCTTATGTTCATACGGCGAAACAAGAATTTGTCTCTACAGCTTTAGACACGTTTTTTCGATATGTTGATTATCGCAATCTATTCATGCAGAACATGGAACCTGAAGATGGAGGACCTGATTCGACTTGCAGTGTTTACAAGTAATTGTATCCACCCAATTACCGAGAAAACCTGCCCTGATCGAACCTCAAAATTCGAATTCCTTAATTACCTTAAAATCCAACAAACAACAATCACCAAGATCCAGTTCCAGCAACTTCGGTGGCTCGGCAACTTCCAAGGGAAGAGTCCGTCTTGTCTCTTAAAAACTCTCTTTGAAGGTCAAATTCACGGTTCCCATCCTTGTGGTAGCCCTCAATAGAAGTGGAAGGAAAACTTTGGGCTTTACAACCTTTTTGAACCTCTTTCAGGACGGACGGGACTTTAGTCAACTTAATCAAGTCAGGAAATATGTGGGGAAAACACAGGAAACATTGGATGATTTACCCCCAGCCACATAACACTCCTAGGTGAAAGCCGATTATCAGATGTGCACCTGCACTACGTGGACCATTGTCAAGCAATTGTCACAAACATACTTTAATTATAACTTCGAGGCAATGCCATTGTCATTGTTTTTTTAGGGTGGTCCAACTACCCCCTATCGCCCCTCCCCCCTAAAAGACAAAAACAGTCAGAATAGCTTGAGTTTAACTGAAAAAAAATGTATTTTAAATCAGTTTTTTTTTTGTTTTGTTGTTATTTTGATTGTATTTGGGGGATAACCCTTTGCTGACACCTTTGCTTGACTATCAAAATAATTGCTACCACACCTTTAACTAGCCGCAATAAGGCTGTTCGGTTCCTTTCTCCAGTCTGTGGTTCCCATAATTTTAAGGAATTTAAATACCTGTGATTAAAAACCTCGTCTTTGGATATCGTATTTGTTATTACTTTCTTCAATAATGCACCAGATTACGTGACCCAGAACTTATAATACGTCTTTTTGAGTAACCGTGAATGCGTCCATTTTATCCTCCTTATAAAACATATAATTATGTTGATTTCGTGATAACTAGTAAAATATTAACAATCAATCCCAACCCGGATGCAAGGTTCATTATTCAGTTCTTAGAAAAAAGAGTTATGCCATTTCATTGAAAACAATAGTCATAAAAATGTCAGACATTAAGTAGCTAAACTAAGCCCTATAGCTGTACATATACTATCATTTGTGTTAAAGGATGAAGCGAGTTTCCCAGGCACTAAAGATTTTTATAATTGGGTTCGTTTAGCCATAACGTGGCTTCCGTTTCATCTGGTTGGGAGACAAAGTGCTGCGCAATCCCAAAAAATTACTTCCTTTTGATATTGGCCGAAAGTTGACACTGTAATAAAAAGAATTATAGCAGATTACTTTTATGCAGCGGTTCTTGAACTTTTATCTTCCTTGAAGAGCTCCGGAACCTTTTTTTTTTTCGGCCACAATCAGTGACATAATTTCGTGAACATCCTGGGGGGGGGGGCAAAATTAGAGCCAATTTTCCCAAATCAAGTGAAAATGGCAGTGAAAAATAGGCAATATAGTACTACAAGGGCAAAAATATACTAAATAAACTGACCAATTTCTCTGGATGCTTGACTTATGCAAGCTAGAAACTAAATTTCAGCTGGAGAGGCAAACTCAGGTCAGGGAGGGGTGGGGCAAACTGAAATATGGAGGGGAAGTTTACCCCTGCCCCATAGCAAATTATGCCCCAGGCCACAACCTCAGAGTTACATATAAACCATTAGCAGAGCCTGTCGAACGATAAGGAATATATCGTCGAATTTTACCCAAGAAGTATATATGGTAAATATTTGTAACTTTCACTAACGTAAAAAGATGTCAAGTAATGGTAATTTTTCCACAACCCTGTAATGAAGAGCCTTATCAATCACTAGGTTCTACTGTATGCAGGATTGCCACCTGGTGGAAAAAAAATCCCTGCATTCCAGTGATTTTTTTTAGTGAATTTCAGCGATTTTCTTCAATAATCCAACGATTTATGTGCTGATATAGTGATTTTTGTTTAGGCAATATAAACAATCCCTAGAACTAGTGATAAATCACTACGCATGGCGGGATTTGGCTAGTTGGGTCTACCTTTGGTGAATCTCTAAATAAAAAAAAAATCGGGTTTCTTATAAACGGGTTTCTTTAGAGTTTACGGACATAGCCGATTACGTAGCATTAGCGGCGAATCTTATTGAATGACAAGCATCGAGCAGAATGAACTTATACCCATTTGTGAGGTTAGGAAAAAAATTATCCCCTCCTAAACACAAAATTCAAAGCCACAGGCGAAAAAAATGTATCTGAAAATTGAAGCTCGATAAAGCTGTGAGACAAAACAGGATACTTACCCAAACAGTAAGGTTGGTAATACTAGTTCATAAACAAAAAAAAAGGTAAAAAATTCAAATTTTTTACCCATCTGCACGCATAAAACAGTCAAAAATCAGTTTTTTCTCCAGAAATGTAACTTTTACGCAGAAAGAAATATGTTCAAAACATTTTACTTTTCACTGAAAAAAATGTAGTGTCGGGCATTAACCCTTGATTCCGAGACTGTGAGTCTGCTTGGCTTTGTCCTGCTAAAATGCAGTATCTGCATTTTCAAATTTTCGAGAAAATCGGAAAATAGTAATTTTTTCCATTTTTGGAGCAAGTCAAATAGGAGATGCTGCAATATATCAAGAAAAAGCTTTTAGAAGTCCTCGTCTTACCAGCCCCAGCCATTTTATACTAGACTTAGATACTGTTTTTTATTATGTATGTACTTTACTAGTTTGCGTACTAGTTTTATTATGTATGTACAGTATGTCTGTACTCATTTTTGGCTGTGGAAAAATGTGAAATCTGTTTTTACCCACTGTAGTAGTGTATATGCTAGATCGTATCTAAAACATTATAGCAGATTGGAACATCCTGATCGCACCACTGGCCTGTACAATCGTCGCATCGAGATTAGAAGAGTTACATATTTAACTCAAAATTTTTTGAATAGATACTAGGGTTTTAACAGAGGCTGCTCCACCGTGCTCCTCCCCCGTGCTGCTCCACTATCTGAGCCAGTTAAGGCTGTTAGTTGGTTTTACTTCTTTCTGATGTTAAAACATACAAGTAAACAAGTTTTCTATAAACATGTTTTCTCTAGAGTTACTTACACTTGCCAATTATGGAGCAAGATAGATTGCAGCTTAGCAGGTTGCGTAGATATGTACACTAGCTTCTAATTAGTGGCTTAATTTTAGTTAATCAACATAAATTGGTATAAATACTTAAAACATTCATGGTTTAGAATGGATTGAACACAGCTTGGGACAAAGAGTGTGAGCAACTTTTCCCATACTTTTGGATTTGAGCATTACTCTGAAATTCATAAAAGATGCTTTAACTGCAAAATTATTTTATTTTCAAAATAGTTTTGGGCAAATCAAAAATGAAAGCAAAAACTGCTATAGTTGGCGGAGTAAATCCAAGAGGATCTTTAAAGGTAACTCAGTAGATCCTGTAGTTGTAAAAAATTTCCACCGATGAGAAATTAAAGGTAACTCCATTATAAGGGCTACTAATTATTACTAAAGACATAATATTTAAGAGAGGAAATTGAACCCAACATATCCTTGTTTGATTTGTAAATTAGGTCTATAAATGAAGCTCTTAAGTATTAGTGAGAAAGGCCGAAAAGACTTAAGATGAAGTTACTCATTACTAATCAAACAATTCAAGTTAATATTATCATTCTTTTTTTTGGTTTTGGAAGGAAGAATTAAGATAATTATTAAGAGTATATTTGGCTTAGTTTCAGTTATACAATAAGATGAAACTCTTCGTGGTAACAAAATCGTAGGCATAGCAATAGCGCTGCCTAAGTAAAAAGCGATGTGGGCCAGTGCATTATTAGTATTTTTCTTTCAGCAAGGCACTTTGTACAGACACTTCGAAAGTAGCTCATTTGATTAAAAGTTGAAAGTTCTAGTGTACTTTTTGAGAGTCAAAAGTGATAAGAGGCCATTAGCCCCCTCCCACGCCCCTTTATTCCCCAAACGCATTCAAACATAACTTTTGAGATAGCCATTTGGTTTAACATAATCAAAGCGTCCAATTGCTATGATCAACCTTTCACAGCCCCCTGGCCAAGGGCTGTAAGCTATACATTTCGCTTTTCACAGTTCGGGATGTCTGACCCGTGGTGTCCAAAAAAGTGAAGGGCATCCAGGTGAAGCTTTCAGAGAATGTTATGTGGTCTATCTCCATTTCTACCAACCTGGGTGTTAAAATCTCCTTAAAAAAACACCATATTTCTGCCTGGGACCCTCTCTATTTGCTCTTGTAGCTGTAAGTAAAATTCATCGAACCACTAGTACTTCCGTCAGGTGGTTCTACAGCGGCATATACTACTATGACGGCACTTTTTAGTCATAAAATTAGCGATTAGCATTCTATTATTAATACTTTCCCAGACTGAACAGGACTTAACAGCTTCCTTATTCATCATGAACCCTATTCCCTGTCTATGTACCCCATCCTTCCTATCTGAGTAACTAAATTCTATATCAACTAATTTCATGCTTCCTAGCCCTGGGGATGTTTAAAAGAAATTCAAACAAGTCTCAAACAAAGTGATTTGGGATATTTCCCAAAATCTTTAGAATTCTAAAAAGTAACGCTTCACTGTAAATAGACCAACTGTGGTGAGGAAAAGTGCAGTATAAGTCATTTTGGTCAAAAATGAATTATGTATAATAATAATATTAATAATATTTTATTACCCGTCAAAATCAAACAAAAGAGACGGAGTACACACAAATACAAGAAAAAGATAAACAAGACAAATGTGTCATGTGTCATGTGTATGTGTCATGGGTAAACTAAACATGAGGAAACAATTGGTGTAGTAAAAATGATCCTATCTTGTACTGTTACAATGATAAAAAGAGACACAGGCCTCTAAGTGATGAATGTCTCTTTTTTGTCAGGTCTTGTTGCAATTCAGATAGCAGAAGCGATCTTATGGAGCTATGACATGGGGACCTGGCATTTGTCTCTTTTTTTTTGTGTAGGCAAAAGGAGAAATACGCCATAAAATGGGGTAATTTTGAATTCGCTCGGATTACTTGAATTTAATTAATACCCCTAAAAAGAGCAAAAGCTGGTTTACATTATGTTTCTTTTATCCCATTAGCCTCATCCCTCAGAGCTACTACAGCCGACAAACTTTTGTACGTTTTTTGGCTCTCCTAAAAAGTTACAAAAGTGGCATGTGTCGCACTTTTATTTATCACAGCCAATACCTCGCTTGAGTTTATGGGAACTATAATTCTGTGTTATATGTTATGGATATCAAAGTCAGTATAGAGCCTTATAAATTTAGTCTTTGGTTTCCTTCGGGCTACCTATGGAATTTTCTGCTGCTATGAGAACATCCTGTGTATTGGGGTTGCCTTTGTGTTTTCAGTAAAGCCCTTGTTTTTAGAATTAAACAAATATTGGAAAATATCACGAGTCAGTTTTTTTTAGCAAGTTTTGAAGATATATCTTGCGTAATCTGTGAAGCAATAATTTTTGTTCGTTATAAGTTTAAACTTTGCTCTTTACTCCGTAAGAAAAACCTACTTAAATAAAAATAACTATGAGACAATTTTTGGTTAAGATTGGGTCTGAGCGGTTGTAATCGTTCCCTTGAACTTTTTACGTTACCTGTTTTGGCCATGAATGTTAAGACCATGGCTTTAATAGTAATTTAAAAATTCTGAATAGTGAGCTATGCCGACCGTATAGCTGTCGCTTCTAAGAAATTCCTGTTATAACAAGATGATGATTCCATGGTACAGTCCTATTCATAAATTGGTGCAAAGTGATCTATGCAGAGTGTGTGATTATCCTTCGCACTGATTTTGAGTATGGGTCCAATATCCATACTTTACCATTTTAGCCGTCTTTTGTTTGTTTTTTTTTGGGGGGGGGGACAAAGCCTTATGCTATACTCCAAGGAATGTAAAAAGCTATATTCATCCCGAGCATTTGCTACAGAATAAAAAAGAAAAGCGACAAGTTTCGCAAATTGTTATAGGATGATTTAACCAACACTGTAAACATTACAATTTGGTTGTGTATCCAAGAAGTATGATACCAACGACACAATGTGATAATTTTGTTTCGATATGCCCAACTGTAACACTCACCTCATTCCCCTTAGACTTAAAACTATTATTTTAATCTGATTAAATCTAGGTCTTGTTTTCTATAAGATGGGGGGGGGGGCTTCTGAACCCAATTTAGGAATCCATAGTATAAACCAATATATAATATTTATTCCTAATTAATTAAGCATACAATGAATACCTGCTACTAATCCCCCAAAGGCTCCCAGGCATGTAAAGGAGGGGAAAGGCATACGATTCAAAAAACACTAAATCAAAAGAAAACAGAGCGTAGCCTATAAGGATTAAAACATCACTCGGAAAAAGACAAACTATAGTGTAATGCGAAAATTTTAATAGCTAGTTTGATAATTCTAATCGTAGAAGAAAAGAGTATTTGGCCTTTTACCCCATTCATTACTTCATTACATTCGTTACCACGAAAATTGGTTGATCTCAAATAATCATGTTGGTTCAAATGAAGGGCGATATTAAGTTAGTACAAGTAGTAGCATATATTTGGCGTGGGTAATTATCAGTAGTTGGAAAAATAGGGTTTTGGAAAAAAAAAAAAAAAGAGGCTAAGAATCGTTCTAAAAGTTTTTCGAATGTTCGAGACGCTACAGCAATGTGTAGACTGTTTAGGCTAAGTATACTTATGCTGTAGAGGCCTACTCATAGTTTTGAAATGAACTGCTTTTATACTCTGTGGTAGCCTTAGATTAGGTTACAAAATTAAGAAAAAAAATGTTTTTTCTTGTTTTTAATTCTATTTCACATTAGCTCATATCTTATCTAATATCCTATTTCTCTTATAGGTGCTCAAACCTCATAAGCATTTTAATGACATGAGTATTTTCAAAATTAATAGGATATCATCGGGATGTGTATAGCAGAGCAAACAAATACAAAAATAAGAAAATTGGACTCTTTTTTTCAAGGGGGAGGGCTGTTGGTAACATAGCGGCTTGGCAGGTTTATATATAGCTTCAAGATTATTTGAAAAAGTTGATATTAAATTTCAAAGCGTTATTGAATTTCAGCTTAGTATAATTATTTAAAGTTTCTTAGCAGTCTATGCTAAGTTTCTTAGCATTCTTAGCATTTAAAGTTTCTTTGCATTTTTTTTCTTAGTGGAGTGGATTTTTTTCTTTTTTTTTTCTTCAGGGGGAGGCTACAAAAAAAAAAATTTAAAAACGCATCAAAAATTTGTTAATAATCTTTTTTTTTACCTTTTTTACGTTTTGGACAAACATTCCGTGGGGGGGGAGGGGGTCAAAAACCCTTTAATAGGATATATAAAAATTTAAACATTTAAATAGTGGGATGTCATCGGGATGTGTTTAACAGAGCAAACAAATATAAAAATAAGAAAATTGGGCTCTGTTTTTTTTAAAGGGGGAGGGTTGTTGGTAACAAGGGGGAGGTCTGTTTGCAGAAGGTCTGTTAGGAGGGTGTTGCAGATTTATATATAGCTTCAAGAGTATTTGAAAAAATTGATATTAAATTTCAAAGCGTTATTGAATTTCAGTTTAGCATAATTATTTAAAGTTTCTTAGCATTCTCAGCATTGAAAGTTTCTATGCATTTGTTTTCTTAGTGGAACTAAAATTCAGCAACAACGCAGAAAAGGCATCAGAAAGACTAGAACGTTCATTTACGCCTAAAAACCGGTTGGGCAATAATTTGGGGTTTGATAAAAGCAGACCCATCGGGTTTTGTGATAGTAACAGTCAGATTAGTGTATACAAGCACTCAAGCAATAAACACAGAATATAGGGTTTGGCTCTCGAGTCCCAAACTGTTTTTTCGATAACATTCGCTGCCTGTCTGGTTTTTATTGTGCTATAAGATTACAGAGCTAGTTTTGAAATTGCCAAAACAAAAAGTAATCAAAAGTGGATGATATTGAAACGTACCTGAATTTACTAATGCATTACCGCATATGAGTATGTAACTCAAAACTGGCTGATAATTATAACTATTAGCAGAGACATCCAGGATCCTTAAGTTTATGGACGAAATGTCACCTTGTGGCTGCTTACCGATGAACAGGAATGTTTCCAAGAGTGTAATGTCTCTGTGGGGGGGGTAATATCATTGAAAAAATTCAAAACTTCGTTGATTGCATGGAGAATATACGAAATTTTGAGAAATCTTTAAGTAGTTAAAGAGTTCATGGAAGGGGCGCTTGCCCTCCCTTGATTATATAAATGAAAGGTTCCAATGAAATGGGCCAGAATACTAAAGTAACTCGTGGCACCAACATGACTTACATTCAGCGGGAATGACCCGGGGAATATTTCTAGGGTGGCAAGTAAAGGTTCAAAAAGAACTTGTCATAATCAACCTAGTGGTGTCGACATAATCCTGAACAATGCATTCTCTCTCTTTTTTTCCTGACATCATCTTGCAGAAATGATAATCACAGCAGGCTGGGTGAGCACTAATTCGATCGAAAATTGAAATTCTAGTGTGAATTTTAAGAACAGAAACCGACAGGAGGGCAGCAAAACGCTATTTTGACACCTTTTTAACATTCCTGCGTTCCCACACAACGTCAAATCAAAATTCCAAGATCGGACAGCCAATGACCCAAAAAGGTGCCTCCATGGATGAAAAGATGGTTGCAGTAACAGGAATGAAGACCGAAGTTCTGCAAATAGCGCATTTTGAACAGAGGTTTTGTACGTACATTTTAGTACAACTACGGACTTCTTATGTCTTGTTGAAACCAGTACCATCCAGAAACTGAAGTCTAAAAAAATTCGTCGTCTGGGTCCTTAGCTCCTCTCCGCCCAGCTTGATGAATATAGACGTTTTATACCTCTTTTGACACAAGATAGTTCTGGGATCATTTAGGGAATGGCTTTGGGGGATAAAAAAATTGCACTAAGTCAAAGAAAGTCTACGATTAAAGCACGACATAGCTGGGCATATTACAATTGGTATTTAATTTTCGTCATAGCTGGTAATTGGTACTTAGCAGTTTTGGAAGAAAATTACCATAGGTAGCCAAATAGTGATGTTCATTGCGATTGGCCCCAGAATTGGATGAACTAGCTTTGACTCAAAATACCCCTAAAGCCAATATGACAGGTGACAACTTTTAAATGGCCATTTTGATCAGAGCGGTGGAAAAATACAAAATATACCTCCAGACGGGACATAATACTTGCAAGCCCCAAAATAAGGACTCCAAATTCTGCAAATAGCCTATTATTAAATTTAAGCTTCGGAAACAAATTTTAGCAGAAATATGTATATATTATGTTGAAATCAGGATCGTACAAATATTTTAATTTCCGGAATTACAAGTCCCAATACCAGGGCCTGTGGCCTTAAGCTCTTCCACGTCTCTTCCAGCTTCACGAAAATAGTCAGGTTGCACCTTTCTTAACTTGTCTTTGCTCAGGGATATTCTATGGGGTGGCACTCAAAGGATTTCAGAGGTCAAATGACAATATAGCCATATACTTGCAAGCATCTTACCATGGTAAGGGCTTCAAATTATTCAAATAAACTATTGAATAAAAATATTGTCACTTCAGCGCCTAAAAGTTGTGTCTTACATTTTCACACTTCTAAGGTAATTACCAAAAACTGTTTAATGAGCTCTTTTTAAAGGCAAAATGTCGTATCTGACACTTTAAAACTCCCGATTTCGACCACAGTTTGTATTCGACGATTGTTGGATTGTCCATTACGAGGCAAATATGGAAATTTGGAAGTTCAGCATCAAAATATGATAAGTAAATATGTCAAAAAAGGTTATGGATTTTCACAGAAGTTGATATCACCCATTAAAGTATTTCGGGCAGATGAGGTCACGCATTACAAAAAGGAGGGAATGATGCCACAATTTCAATTTGAGTGTCCTAAAACAAAACTCACCATTTCCCAGACTACGTATCCAAGGCTAGTATTACAATGTAAGCCCATAAAACAAAGTGTGCTAATAAAAAACAAACAGAGCTTAATTTTTATAGCATACAGTTTTTCATAAAACGTAAAGTCTTATTTTAAAAACGAGTATAAATTAGCTTTTTAAAAATACAGAACTTAAAATGGATAGAGTATACCATAAATGAAAAAATATAACCTAAAACGAACATAGATTACTCTGAACAATGAAGCCAAACAAAAAACTAACAAGACGTCCCACAAATTGTGGTGTTGGCACCCCTCACCCCCCCCAAGATTCCTGATAAAGCTAGGGTGTTATTTGAGCTTTACTGAAAACAACAGTAAAACAGTATATCTAGACCATTTCAAAAGAAGAAAAACGGAGCACTGCCACCCCGTAATACATGCAGGAAGGCAATAGTGTCACTCGCATCTTGATGGAAACAAGATGTTAAAAGAATTCAACTTAAAATACCGACAGAACTTCGTGGAAAAATATTTCTTGATATAAAACGCATTTGTTCTAATCAACCAGCTTTCAATATTAAAAATGACGTTTATTCCTCCTTTCGTGCAGAAATAGGAAAATCAATCGGCTCAATCTTCAAAATGATTCATATAAATGGGGTTAGAAGAACACAATCCACAAAACTTTTTTTTTGCAGTTTTGTACTTGTTAACTTGTTTTTTTTTACTTTCATTTACTATAAAAAGCAAAAAAATTTTACTTTGGAAAGAAACAATATTGCATTTTTAAGTGTGAGTTATTTTTTTTTCAGGGAGCGACAACTACAAAAAGCCCCTCCTCTATGAACTCTCTTGCTAGTTATTATAATTAATATTAAGGATATTAACCTTTTGCATTAACAACCTACTTTAATATGTAGAAGACACAAATAAATTCCTTAAATCAAAGGTAACTGCTCTTATCAACAAGCTGTAAAACCAGATTAAAATTGAACAAGTCTATAGTGATTCATTTAGCTGTACAAATCTAAATCAGGTTGAAACATGTTTTTACTTGATGCAGTTTTGCCTCATAAACCAATAAGCGGCTTAAAGTAGAACTTTGGGCTTTACAAAATAAAACCAAATAATTAAAAAATTCGGCTTTTACTGATTTTTCCAACAACTGAAAAGTAGAATGAAAACCATAATCTTTGAAAAAAAAGAACACCAATATAGTTAATGTCAGGTACATAGATATAAGAAGTTCATAAATTTAATAGGACTTGATTGATAAAAGACTAAGTTTTTGATCATCATGACGACGTTACATTAGTCAACGTTGATCGTGGTCCAGTGAAAGTTGTAAAATAGTATACAGCGAATGAAATAACTATAATAACTATCCCTGGGTTTGGGTATGAGTGCACGAAACCCTTGTTAAGTTCCATTCAATGCTTAAGCAGCATACCCTAATTCAATTCTTGGCAAATTTTCTGCTCTTTCAGCCACAAAACTTGCTCAGCAAACTTTCCAATCTCTTGTCTGTAGTCTTGTTGAATTGCTAATACCCTTTTTCTGCTGCAGCCATTACGTTTAGTGAACATTTTAGGTTCTGGTACCCTTTTTAATTTACAAAATGCCAATTTCAGCCTTTTTTGTCCCACAAAACAGTGATATGGCATTGGTGGCTTGTAGCCTGCTGAATAGCTAACTCTGAGCTAAAGAAGGGTCTCATAACTATTGATTGTTTTTTTTTAGTTTCCCAAAATGAAATGTGGGGAATCCAAAAATCCCTAGTAACAATCTGTAAGTAAAAAGCAACCCTTGACAATAAAAACCAAAACTATGAAAAAGGATAAAGACCTTCCAGAGCCACTGCTGGCGCATAGGGCGTCAAATCGACGTTTTAGTTGCTATTAAAGCTCCTTAAACAACCCTGGATACAACGTTGGTTCTAGGATAAGTGAAACCACTTTTTGACCAATGCAAACAAAATTTGAGAAAATGACGGTTAGAATCATTATCTAAAACGGCGACAAAATGGCAACGGCGACAAAATCATTATCTAAAATGGCGACAAAATGGAACGGTGACAAAATCATTATCTCAAATGTCAACAAAATGGCAACGGCGACAAAATCATTATCTAAAACGGTGACAAAATGGCAACAGCGACAAAACCATTATTTAAAACGGCGTCGATCTATAACCACAATAAAAGAGTTTGAATTTAACTTTCTGAATTTAAATTATTCGCAGAGCTTTGCTTTCCTTATAGAATCCATAGATGCCCCCTTATCACAGTAGGCGATTGATATATGCATCGAATCAACGTTTCAGTTGCAGGGTCTTTTTACAAGTACGAATAGCAGGCTTGTCGCCCAGCCTTGCTGCGGTAGGAGTCGAACCCTGGGCCCCGTATTGCCAAGAAGAACAACAGCCCACTGTGCTGCAACAGGTTTACCAAAACTATAGCATTTCATTATTAATTAGTACCCTTTTTTTAAAGAAAAACATAATTGACAGAGTGACTATTCCTGGATATAGTAATTTTTTTTCACTAGGCAGAACGTTTTTTAGCTTCCGTATGTACTAAAGGGGCTGGAGGGGGAGTATGAAAAGGTGTGATTGTAAACCTTCGGGTAAATATTTTCAACTGTCTTTCTGTAGCCTTGTTAGATAGCTAACTCTGAGCTGAAAGAAACTATACCTCCCATAATTAGTAGTTGTTTGCTTTAACTAATACCTTCAAGACATCCGATTAGAAGTTACGATGTATTTATTAATTTAATTGGTAGTTTGCAAGAGCTTGTATAATGAAAATGTACATTATAATTAAGAATCTCTTCTTCTGCAGTATATTGATAAATTAGTGCTCTTCATTCGTGGTACTAGCTTATATCAATGATTAAAAATTAGTATCCATAGCGCAAGATTCATATAATTTCTGAAATTTAATTTAAAAGTAGAAAAAGATAGGAAATAGAATGGAAAAATAGGAAAAAAAGGAATGACCAAAATCAGACCTCTCTCCAAGGCGTCTCGTATGAGTTTTGTTCGGGGGAGGAGATGGGGGTCTGCAAAAAAAGCTTTAATATTTGAAACGAAAATTTACATATGTTTTCGTTACTTTTTTCCGAGTTGAAAATTTTTTTATGGTGGGGTCAAGAGACATACCCCAAAAAATAAAAATTGAGGCTCAAACTTTTTTTCAGATCGGGTAATATGTTGAGAAATATATGGTCATATATGAAAAATTTACTAAGCTTTCACCCCAAAAATAGGAAAAATTAGACGTAAATCCGTTCGATATATTAGCAAATTTTTGGGGACCTAGGGGGAACTAGACTCACTCCCCTTAAAAAGAGACGTGCCATAATCACTATTAAAATCCTAATCATTACATGCTGGTTGTTGTTTCTTTGATTGAAATCGTCCTAATCAGGGCTACATCCAGGATTTTTTCGGAGGAGGGGGGGGGTATTTTTTGGGAGGGACGTAAAAAAACTTTAAAAACACATAAAAAACGTGTTTTATCCATTTTTATTACGTTTTTACGAGTCAGAAAAACATTTCTGTGTTGTGGGGTTAAAACTCCCGAACCCCTCCCCTGAATAAGGCCTTGGTCCTAGCATGAACAGATAAAGCAATTTTCGAATACTATGTTTGACGGTGCCATCATTCAACGCTATACCGCTAATCATAGCATTTTTTAATTTTAAATATTTATTATGCCTTTTATTAAAAGGGCTAAGGGAAAGTCTTTTTTGGGAAACCTTTGATGGAAGGTCACTTCGCATTATCAGAGAATATCGAAGAAAACTTAAGTATTTCTGGTGGGATAGTTCGCAACTATAGATAGTCCTGATGAGCAACACTATTGGTAGTGTATCTGCGGCTTAGATATCTAGTCATTTGCTCCTTAGATGGAAGAGAGTGTACCTACCTGTAAAGCACCAACATAGCACCAACATAGCACCAACATAGACGCTACTTCAATAGTTCCCGTAGTTTCAGAAGGGGATTTATTCACTATTTCTCACTTGCAGTTTTATTTAGCAATGTTAAGTATAGATACAGAAATTTGATAAGAAAAAACTGGTTGTGGAAGAAAAAAAAGTTATTGAACAGAATCAAAAACCCGTATCAGAAGCTTTTATCTCACTTACGAATATCAAACGTCAAACTCTTTTGATTCAAAAGTCAAAAACAAAGTAGAAAAATAATAATTAAACTTTAACACTGCATGGTAAAAAATGAACCTAAATTATAGAGTAAAAAGAGAAAGCCTGTTATGTAGGTAATTTAAACCATAAAAACTAGGGTCTGTACCCGTCTTTCAACCAGTACATGCATGTTCTTCAAATTTGATTCTGTTCAACCAAGCTCTTATTTGGATGAAAAAACGAACTATATTAACGTTAAAGCAAGATTATTTTTGGTAATTGCCTGATCACTCATGTTATAAGTCAGGTTATTCCGAGGAAACAGTTTTTTTTATAAAGTTTTTTGCATGACAGAGAAGTCAAAACAGTAATGTATTTAAATGTGATTTATTTAGCATAAACATAATATCCTTTTGCCAAAAAGGGTGTATCTTCAACTTATGTTGAAAAAAACTTCATTGAATTTCAGAGATATCTTAATAAAAAGGAAGAATTGAAGCCTATTAGGCAATACCGGTAGCTTCAGTTGGGGGAGAGGAGAGGACTACTCACCCTGATATTTTTGCCCCCCCTGAGATTGTGAAAAATACTTTTTCGATATTTTTATTGAAAGATGGCTTTTCCTTTTAATTTCATTGAAAATATAGCAAAAACAACAAACTGCCCATCTAGATCTTAAAAAAATACACACACCCCCCCGTGATTTCCCTGAATTGACCGTACTGGGTGAGACCTATTAGGCTTACCTTTTAGGGTAAAAAAGCAGGCTTAAAAGAAATACAAATTGGCTTTTTTTTACAGTTGATAAAAGTTTTGAAGAATGGAAAGATAAGTCAGGTAACGAAGATAGTAAGCAGTAAAGCAAGGTTCTGATACGTGGGCGCTTCAGAAGACGGAGGACGATTTGATAAATGTTTTCCAGAGTAATTGTCTACTGATTGTTTAAGGTAGCCGTCTGACTGACTGTATATCAAACAGTAAGCTATACAATAAATGTAATCCTATCCCACTTTCTAGGGCTATCAAACAGTTCGTGGTAACGATCTGTAATTAAGGAGCGACCCGGCTCAATAGTAACCGAAAGTCTAAAAAACGAAATTTTGACACCAATAGATACATCAAAAGAATCAAATTTTTATGCTGATTTCAAATATATACGTTTCATCAAGTTGAATCTTACCCATCAAAAGTTACGCACCTGAGAAAATTTGCCTTATTTTTGAAAAAAGGGGGAAACACCCCCTTAAAGTCATAGAACTTTAATGAAAATCACACCATCAGTTTCAGTGTATCAGAGAATTTTACTATAGAAGTTTCAAGCTCCAATATGCAAAAATGTGGAATTTTGTATTAAATTAAAAAAACAAGTTTTTTTTAACTGAAAGTAAGGAGCGACATTAAAATTTAAAACGAACAGAAATTATTCCGGTAATGAAAGGGGCTGTCCCCTCCTCAACGCCTCAAAAAAAACTTGTTTTTTTTAATTTAATTTCTGAACGTTTTTGAATTAACGCAGCTTTGATCTTTCCTCACTGTACATGAATAATTAAAACGAAATTTGCATATTAATTTTGCCTTTTTTGGCTAAATGGCTTTCTCGAAATTTTTATCTGACGTAACTTACGTAAGGAACTTCTATATTCGTATGTTTTTATTACGTATATTAGGGGGTTTCGCCCCTAGTCAATACCTCGCTCTTTACGCTATAGTTCAAATTGTGTTCCAATTCTTTAAGAATGACCCCTTAATCACAAAGCCGTTAATTGGAATAAATAGCTCTGATGAAAGTAAAAAAAACTTAGAGTAGACAGCGAGGTAATGACTAGAGGGTGAACCCAATCATATACGTAATAATTTGTGCTCGTTTAAAGTTTTGATGTTGCTCCTTACTTTCTGTTGAAAAAAATGTTGTTTTTTTTATTTAATAAATGAGAAGAGGTTGAAGCGGCTAGGATGCATTTTATGGACAAAGGATAACAGATTGCCAAAGATTATCCTTTTTGGTCAACCATTG
Source organism: Artemia sp. Kazakhstan ARC1039 (assembly GCA_029168905.1). NCBI lineage: Eukaryota > Metazoa > Arthropoda > Branchiopoda > Anostraca > Artemiidae > Artemia > Artemia sp. Kazakhstan ARC1039. Next base: position 32,504 of record JAQQPU010003053.1, on the reverse strand, counting down.
AGGGACAAAGGGAAAGCAAGTCATCCCATACTGGAATGGAAAAGATCGTAAGAAAGAATTTAAAGGAAATTCGAACTTCTTGGGAAGGTGTAAAAAGGCGATTGCGCGCAGATGCTTAAATTTTAGACGACTTGGTACTCCAATGATTTGTTAGTAGTAGTGGTATGCCTGAAAACATCAACATTACAGTAGAGTAACAAATAAAACTTGGATATTAGTTTTAGATTTTTGACATTTAATAATAATCAATTGGTTAAATAAGATATTTTTAATATTTTATTAAGATGGAACAGATCCTTTATTTCTCCTTCAAGATATTAATTTATTTGTATTTTATCCAGCAAGGTAAGGAGAAACAGCAGATTTTGTAAAGAAACCCCTAAACATATTTGAACATCAAGAGATTTAAGCAATAAATAAACTCGAATTTTAGTTTTAGATTTTTAATAGTTAATAATAATCAATTGGTTAAGTAAGATTTTTTTCGAATATCTTATTACAATAGATCCTTTATTTCTCTTCAAAATATTAATTTATTTTTATTTCATCAAGCTAGGTAAGGAGAAATAGTAGATTTAGGAAAAAAAACCACTAGGCCAATTGATCCAGAGTGTCCATCTAAATGCGGTGGATGTGTAACTTTCTCTTCTAGGCCGTACCCAGGATTTTTTTTCGGAAGGGGTTTTACTCAAAAGTTTTTTTTGTGGGGGGGGAGGGGGGTTACACAAGAAACCCTCATAAAACGCATACAAAATTTGTTTATGTCCATTTTTGTTACCTTTTTACGAGTCATACAAACATTTCGGGGGGAGGGGTTCAAACCCCCTACCCCATCCCCTGGATACGGCCTTGTTTCTTTTTGACAAAAAATCACATAAAATTCTTTGAATTGATGCATCTCAAATTAATTGATGAAATTAGGAATTGAGTCATCAGTCCATTGACATTATTTTTTCGCAATATTTCTATCCGTTCCTTTTTTATTACTGACAAAGAAGGGTGAACTCCATTTGCGTTTGAATGAGCTTTGTTTCCTCTCTTTTTCTATTTACCTTTTTACTATTATCCCATATCTAGATTGAATCCCAGCACTCATCTGGTTAAGGGTTTTTTCACCCTCCTTTTTAATCGTTCAGCTTACAATTGACTCTTCTCTGAACAACGTCAGATTAGCTTTTACATATTGCACCCCTCTCTGCAATCAAAGAGCGAGGGGACTAAAAGAAAAACATCTGGATTTGAATCCGGTCCAAACTTGTGGCAATTAGAATTTTCCAATGAGGAAAAACGACTGGAATCTTACCTTAATTTTTATTCTAAGTTGTCTAGATAATCAAAGTTCAGTTTGTCAGCATGAACAGTAATTGACTTAGCAATCGGAATGTCTTGATGATTAACATTTAGTAATTAAGATTAAGATTCGTACTTTTTTTTAGCGAAAGTTTGACTTTTGTGTCCAATACTTTAAAACAAATTCAAGGACAATTGGAATGCAATAAAAAAATAAAATGAAAAATAAACTGTTTCCAAAATGGTACGATTCATTGATGTAATAATAATCTAATTATAACCCGCAACAAAAAAAGCGGAGCGCAAAAGAAAAGAAACAAACGCTTCAAATAAACAAAAAAAACTTGCGCTCAGGGCCATATCTGAGGAATGGGGGTACTAGTCTTAACTCTCTCTCCAACAAAAATGAGGTACTTGTTAGTTATCCAGAACACACTGAAGAATTTTGCTCTGTAAGATCTGACAAAACCGGTTTTTCACTGCAATCGGTTATGATTTGCTTATTTTGAGTGAGAAAAACTACGATGTAGGTATATCTTAATTAAGTATTTAATATATAGAGGGGGTAACGGGTTGTGTTAGGTTAGGTATTTAATATAATGCGGTGGGCGGCCTGCTTTTCATAATTTTCTACTGTAGTTTTCATAATTTTTTTAACTAAGCATTATATTTTCATCATATTTTGGTATATTTCATTAGGATTAACCTAACTTCACCCTTGGGTGTGCTCTGAATAATTAAAAAGGACCAAAAATTGTCTGACTCGTAAAAAAGAAACAAAAATACCAAGGGTGGATCCAGGATTTTTTTTTTCGGGGGGGTTACTAATTTTTGACTCAGTTTTCGACTAATTTTACCGATTTTTACCTAGGTTTTACTAATTTTCGAATTATTTTCGACTCGGTCAAAAATTTCGGGGAAAGGGGGTTCCAACCGGGTACCCCCCCCCCCCCGGATACGGCCTTGAAAAATACATATAAAGAAATTTGTGTTGCTCTTTGTTAAGTTTTTCTTTGTAAAACCATCCAAACAAAAATCCTGAGTATGGCCTTGGTTACACCCATAAATATTTTCTGCAAAACCTTGTAAAACCTTAGAATACAGAGTTGCAAGTTGAAGAGGGAGCAGCCCATTTCATTTATGGAATGCTTTCTGTTTATTTTAATTTTGATGTCGCTCTTTGCTTTCATTTGAAAAGGAATATTCGTGAAAACATAGAAACTTAATTGGATTAATTTCGTAGAAGAATTTTAGCTAGCATTAAAACCTGCAGTACATTTGAATAACGAATTATTTTATACCTGAACTTTAACCAGTATAACGATCCATCTGTCAATTTAGCAAATCTTTTATTGGAATAAAATGTTTCTTATTTCTAGAACAAATGAAGGCTTTAGGGAACTATTTGAAAGATATATTGCCTTTTTAAATGAAAGGCCATAATTCTGCCAGATTGTGACAGGCAGACATACCATTTCCGAACTATTGAAATCCAAGGAAATCGCCATTAATACCTGCAATACCGCATCTAAACATGGTCTGTAGACTTGATGTATGCTACTTGTGCAGGGTTGCCGTCACCTGGATGTTATTCATATATGAATTTTCTTTTTAATACGCTTCGGCTGATTTATCAAACTTTTTGAAATGCCATCTAAATGTCATAAAAATTTGAAAGTGCATACGAAAATTTACTGAAATTCCTGCAAATATATTTATGTCTAACTTTATGCTTTAACGCAATTAGGTTTTAATAGTGAAAAACCAATATTTCTTAAATTTAAAACTTAAAAAAATAATAAAATTTCAAATTAGACTACTGATAACACCGAAGTTAAATTTAAACTTCCGAGAAAACAGAATTATTTTTCAAAGGTTAGAATACTAATTTAGACGGCTTCGGACAACAAAAAGAATTACAAGGACACGGTAAAGATTTTTGGGTTTGTTTTGGATTTGCACTTATTTATCGCGAACCATCTTTCCTTTGGTTATTCTGTAAATATTTTATTATTTTGCATATCTGAATTATCATTTAAGAGTTCTCTTCGTGGGCGTAAGGAAGGGGGACAGGGGGCAGCTGCTCTCATTCAGAGCTTCAAATTTACACTATATATTAACGAGAACTTTTCGTATCTTGGAATTTTTTTGCTGGATGTTCAGTGGTAGATGGTTGAAAAGCTAGAAATAAATAGAAGTTCCCAAATATCGTTTCTGATATCGATATTTACGTTTCCATATTCAATATTGATTTTTGGTCCGATTAAATAACAAAAAACAAGTTTTTTTAACTGAAAGTAAGGAGCGACATTAAAACTTAAAAAGAACAGAAATTATTCTGTATATGAAAGGGGCTGTCCCGTCCTCAATGCCTCGCTCTGTTCGCTAAAGTTTTTTTATTGGTTTAAAAAATAGAGTTGTAAGAAAGAGTTAAACTTTAAAGTAAAGAGCGAGGTGTTGAGGAGGGGACAGCCTCTTTCATATACAGGATAATTTCTGTTCATTTTAAGTTTTAATGTCACTCCTTACTTTCAGTTAATTTTTTTTTATTTGTTTAATTTCTGAACGTTTTTGAACTAATACAGGTTTTGATTTTGGCTCACCGTACATGAATAATTAAAACTAAAGTTGCGTATTAATTTTGCTTTTTTTTGGTTAATGGCTTTCTAGAAAGCTGTTTAATTTTATTTACCAACGTTATTATTAGTAATAAATATACGTAACTTACGAATTAACTTACGTAACGAACTTCTATATTCATATATTTTTAATACGTATATTAGGGGGTTCGCCCCTTAGTCAAAACCTCGGTCTTTACGCTAATGTTCGAATTTTGTGCCAATTCTTTAAAAATTACCCCTTGATCACAAAGGCCGTTAATTAGAATAAATAGCTCTTGTGAAATTATTAAAAATAACTTTAGGGTAATGAGCGATTTATTGACTAGGGGGCGAAACCAATCATATACGTAATAAGTTCTGTTCGTTTAAACTTTTGATGTTGCTTCTTACTTTCAGTTGAAAAACTTGTTTTTTTTTTATTTAATTTTTGATCGTTTTTAAATAATGCTGGGAAATCTGGCGCCCCTTCATAGCAATGTCCCTTACCCCATGAAAAGATCCTCCCACGTAACCCTCTACCCCCCCCCCCTGCCATGCAAAATCCCCCTAAAAACGTCTGTATACTTCCCAATAACCAATAATATATGTAAACATTAGGCGAAGTTCAATCAATCAATTTATTCAATTAATAAACACAACAAAATACACTTCAATATAAACTCCCCCGTAAGGCAATCCTAGCAGTCCTTCCCCCGAGGACTGTGGGGGATTCATTTATCCTCAAAGACATAGTTATTATTTTTTCGAACATATTGAACAAAATGGCTAACTCAAAATTTTGATCGGGTGACTTTGGGAAACAAAGAACATGGGAGGGGGCCTAGTTACCCTCCATTTTTTTAGTTCACTTAAACTTTTAATTTGCGTTCAAATGAGCCCTCCTGCGATATCCTAGGACCACTGGGTCGCTACGATCACCCCTGGAAATAAAAAGAAATGAACACGTAGCCGTGACTATTCTTATTGCAAAAAAAATACAAAATTCCACATTTTTGCAGATGGGAGCTTGAAACCTCTACAGTAGGGTTCTCTGAAACGGTGAATCTGATGGTGTGATTTTCATTAATGTTGTATGACTTTTAGGGGGCGTTTCCCCCTTTTTTCGAAAATCAGGCAAATTTTCACAGGCGCGTTACTTTTGATGAGTAGGACTTAACTTGAAGAAACTTACTAATTTGCAATCAGCCCAAAAATCTGATTCTTTTTCTGTATCTATTGGTATCACACCCCCCCCCTTAGAAAAGATGCTGCCTACGCCCATGGTTCTATTTCATTCAATTGCAGTATCTATTCAATTTCAAATAATCCTTTCTTCGCTTCTTTTTCCTATCCAACAACTAAAGTTGTATCCCTTTTTTTCAAACCTCAAAATCATTTTCTAATAACTAGCAACCCTGCACTTAAACCTATAGGGATTGCTATTAAAACCTGCAATACTACCACCTAAACATGATTTGTGGACCTGATGTTCGCCACATGTGTGGTTTTCAGTTCATTAAAATGATTCGTGAAATTGAGCCAAAGTTGAAATCCACTTAAAATGTGTTTATACACAGCTGAAGACATTGTTTCAAATGCTATGTATGTCAGAAATTTATCTCGCTCAATTTCGTTAGTTTAGAAATGTATATTTTCTTGTAAACAGTTTGTTATTAGAAGCACATTTTCAACTTAATTCGGCTTTTACTTATTTATGAAGGGAGCAAAATACAAAAGAATGAAGATTCTTCAGAGCCGTTACTGGAACATAGGGCGTAGAATTGACGTTTCAGCTACTTGAACCTTTTAAAAGGACAAGCAGCAATCCTGACGCCCAACCTTACTGCGATTTGGATTGATCCTTCGGCCTCGTATTGCCAAGCAGAACAAATAAAGGCAAATTACAGATGCTAAATACACGGTGATTGGAAGCATAAAAAAGGTGAATAGTTTCCCGAGTATCAATGCCAGGACCATATTATATTCACACTCGTGAATGAAATCACATTTACACTCGACAACAAAGCGCCAATTACGACTCGTAACGCCAATTACGTGTCAAGTCCGTAATTTGGCAGGTTGAACACTTTCCAGCTTCCTATCCTGAATTTATGACTCATCACAGCAAATACTTAAGGAATATTTTTTTTCAGCCTTTTAAAACTGATTTCTTGTCATTTCACTTTTTACATCAAGGAACAGCACAGCCGTTCGTAAGTTTTACTGTATGTATTTTACGTATGTTTTACCAACATACGTGACTACTCTGTACTGGCATCGGCCAGGGCAGCTTGTCCTGCTCAGTAGGATAAAAATATATGTACTATCTTTCGCAGGCTTTTTTTCCAAGTAAATTCATTAATAAAAAAATATTATAAGAATGATAAAAGATTAAACATACAACTCATTTAATGTTTTTTTATCTCAAACTAATTCCCCTCCCCCTTTTTTCATATAGTTCCATTACCCAGACCTGGAATAAACCGAATCTTTTGAACACAGCAAGCCTACTCAACTCAAAATAGGAAGAAGACCAAATCATAGTCTAGGCCAACAGTGAAGCACTCAGAAAATAATTATGGGGGGGCTGCCCGGGGTTTCCTGGGTTAACCAAGAGAAAACTTAAAAAAAAATCCTTAGAAAAAACGGTATTTTAAACCATTACTCTAAGTTTATTTTAGTTATTTGAAAGCAAATTTTGAGTAGAGACTAAAGAATGAATGATAAAACCGAGAAGATCAATTAAGATTTAAGAACAGAATGCAATTTTTTTCTTGAGGGGAAGGGGATACATTCCCCCTTCCCTCTGACTTCATCTGACTTCAGCAAAAAATGTCTTTTTCCTGAAGTTCTAACAGTAGAATGTTACAGTAACATTTAGCAATAGAAGTCAAAAGCCAAAAGTATTTTTATACTTTAGTGGAAAATTTAGTTGTATAATTTAGTTTGGTAGGGTAAACAACTTAGCGATCATAGTCTCTTCATGTATTCTTATGAAATTATCTCTAGAAAAAAGGAAGTAAAAATGAAAAAAAAAATTAAAGGCTGTATATAAAAAAATATATCATAAATAATAATAATAAATAATAATGAGCTGTAAAGCTGTATGCTGTGTTTTTATGCAAATGGTTACATCTGATTAACATATCTGATGTTACATCCTTGTGCTACAGGAAACACGATTATTTTTATAAAAAAACAAATTTGAAATAAATATTTTGTGTAAAGTGATAAGGTAACACAATTTTTACTATTAGAAAAAAGTTGACACCAAAACAGCCAGTTTGAATAAAGAAAAAGCTCTCGTGTTAGCGTTTCATTATTCCATGAAATTGTGAAGAAAAATGTCGAGGCTTTTGCACCGACATTAGGGTGTAGGATGCTTTGCGGTTATGGTGCTTTGCGGTTATGGTGCTTTGTGGTTAGATCAGATTTACGATGGAAGAATATATTTACTAGTTTTGGTCAATGGATTAAAGTAGCTCTAAACCCATATTTTTGAAATCAATTTAGATATTTGCCGATATTTGCCTTAACTGCATATGAAGCTAGATCAAATTAACTTAGAAGCAACTCTTTTTTCATGGAATGTGCAATTTTTGGAATAATTGTCATTCTCAAAACACAGTTACACAGTTAAATATTTAAAAAGAAAAATCTAATATCATATGCTCTAAGAATACTCCGGGTTATATGGGTTATAAAAATGCTAAATAGTAAGTGGGCTACCCCCTTCCCTAACCCCCTATTAACTAACGCTTAGAGAAAAGGGGTTGCTTTAAGTGTATGCGCTTTTCAACATAAAATGCAACTTCCTTTAAAAAGAGGGAATAAAACCCCGCTTTTAACACTAAAGTTCAATTTTTTATAACAGTACTTCTTCGTTTAACTTCAGCATTTTTGCGGTAAAAATTAGTGTTTCATAGCCAGAGGAGGCTATAGCCCCTTCAGCACCCATATTACATGCTTAGTTCAAATATACTACTACTACTACTAACAGTTCACCACAGCACGAAGCCGCTTGAGGCCAACACAGCTACGCGCGCTCCTCAACCTTTCTTTCATTATAGCCCTAGAGAGCGGTATTGAACCACATTTTTCGTATAGCCTATTGTTTGAAATACAGTCAGTCAGCCGGGTACCCAGAACAATCCTTAAGCAATTTCTCTGGAAAACATGTAGCAAATCTTCATCCGCTTTTCGGAGCGTCCATGCTTCAAAGCCATATTTGACCACTGTGATCACTGTAGCTTCTAATATTCTAATCTTGCTTTGCAGACTTATCTTCCTATTGCTCCAAACTTTTTCTAACTGTGAAAAAACATCCTGAGCCTTGGCTACTCTATTTTTAACATCTTCACTGCTCCCACCATCTTTACTAATAATACTACCAAGGTAAGTGAAGCTGCCCACCTGATCAATCTTTTCATTACCCAACGTCACCTTTTCATCTTCACTTATTCCTAGCCTTAGTGACTTAGTCTTCCTAACATTAATTTTCAAACCAAT
>JAQQPU010003052.1:0-62245 GCA_029168905.1 Artemia sp. Kazakhstan ARC1039 | reverse complement strand
TTCCAACTCTTACATTTCAAGGAAAAAAAATCTAAAATGAACTTTGAAACATCAAGAGAATGTAACAGTGACAAGGTAAACCACGAAAAAACACTACTGAAATATTCCAACTCTTACATTTCAAGGAAAAAAAATCTAAAATGAACTTTGAAACATCAAGAGAATGTAACTTTGACAAGGTAAACCACGACAAAACACTACTGAAATATTCCAACTCTTACATTTCAATGAAAAAAAAATGAACTTTGAAATATCAAGAGAATATAACAGTGACAATATAAACCACGACAAAACACTAATGAAATGTTCCAACTCTTACATTTCAACGAAAAAAATCCAAAATATACTTTGAAGCATCAAGAGAATGTAACAGTGACAAGGTAAACCACGACGAAACACTACTGAAATATTCCAACTCTTACAGTTCAACAAAAAAAAAATCAAAATGACATTTGAAACATCTTCAGAATGTAACAGTGACAAGGTAAACCACGACAAACACTACTGAAATATTGCAACTCTTACATTTCAACGAAAGAAATCCGAAATGAACTTTGAAAAATCAAGAGAATGTAACAGTGACAAGGTAAACCACGAGATAACAGTACTGAAATATTCCAACTCTTACATTTCAATGAAAAAAAAAATCTAAAATGAACTTTGAAACATCAAGAGAATGTAACAGTTAAAAGGTAAACCACGACAAAGCACTACTGAAATATTCCAACTCTTGCATTTCAACGAAAAAATCCCAAATGAACTTTGAAACATCAATAGAATGTAACAGTGACAATTCTAACTCTTACATTTCAACAAAAAAAAAATATGAACTTTGAAACATCAAGAGAATGTAACAGTTACACGGTAAACCACGATAAACACTACTGAAATATTCCAACTCTTACATTCCAACAAAAAAAATCCAAAATGAAGTTTGAAACATTAAGAGAATGTAATAGTGACAAGGTAAACCACGAAAAACCACAACTGAAATATTCCAACTCTTACATTTCAACAAAAAAAAAATCTAAAATGAACTTTGAACCATCAAGAGAATGCAACAGTGACAAGGTAAATCACGACAAAACACTACTGAAATATTCCAACTCTTGCATTTCAACGAAAAAATATCCAAAATGAACTTTGAAATATCAAGAAAATGTAACAGTGATATGGTAAACCACGACAAAACACTACTGAAATAATCTTACTCTTGAATTTAAACGAAAAAAATCCAAAATGAACTTTGAAGCATCAAGAGAATGTAACAGTCACAAGGTAAACCATGAGAAAACAGTTCCAACTAATGTAAATCACGACAAACACTACTGAAAAAATTCAACTCTTACATTTCAATGAAAAAAAAATTCCAAAATGAACTTTGAAACATCAAGAGAATGTAACAGTGGGAAGGTAAACCACGACAAAACACAACTAAAATATTCCAACTCTTACATTTCAACGAAAAAAAAAAATCCAAAATGATATTTGAAACATCAAGAGAATGTAACAGTGAAAAGGTAAACCCCGACAAACACTACTGAAATATTCCAACTCTTACATTTCAACGAATGAAATCCAAAATGAACTTTGAATCATCATTAGAATGTAACAGTGACAAGGTAAACCACGACAAAACACTACTGAAATATTCCAACTCTTACAGTTCAAGGGAAAAAATAATCTAAAATGAACTTTGAAACATCAAGAGAATGTAACAGTGACAAGCTAAACCACGACAAAAACACTACTGAAATATGCCAACTCTTACACTTCAATGAATTTAATACAAAATGAACTTTGGAACATCAAGAGAATGTAACAGTGACAAGGTAAACTACGACAAATCACAACTGAAATATTCCAACTCTTGCATTTCAACGAAAAAAAAAATCTAAATTGAACTTTGAAACATGAAGAGAATGTAACAGTGACAAGCTTCCACATCGTGTTTCTGAGCAAGTATAGAGTAGAATTGTTAGAGTCATATGCATATTTCATGTCATTTTAAGATATGTAAAAAAAAGCAAAAAAGTTGAATAATTTCGGTCCAAAAAAAATTTAGTCCAATATAAAAAAAGTGCTACTACAAACAGTATTTTTCTAATAGTAAAAGTCACGACTAAGATTTCTATATCATTCTCATTTTTAATTTGGAAAATATTAAATGTGATTTTTTTTATGTTTTAAGTATGTTTCATGTCATTATATGAGATGTAAAAAAAAGTTGAAAAAATATATCATGTTAATAAAATAATAAAAAAAAGTTTAAAAAAAATTCAAAAAAAATTCAAAAAAAGGGGGGGCCAAAGACTTGGGGGGAGGGCCCAAAAACGTTTGGGGGAGGGGGGTCCCTGGTGGTTAGGGTCATTGGTGCTTATGATCCTTGATGGTTCATGCTCATATATACCTCACTACTTGATTTGCAAGGATTTCTAAGGGTTGTTCTGAATTTAATTATTAAAATTCTTTTCTTGACATCTACATCTCTATTAGTATCAACTTTTTAGTATACTATAACGTTAGACCATATTTTATATTGACAACACTGTTCAAACGGTACTTGTGTATTACACACAACACATCGGTGAAGTAAAGGTAGGTCAACTCACAAGACCATTTTTTCATCGTTAACCATTCCCATAGATTGATGCAATTCCAAATTTATAATAAATAAGCTATGAGTTGACAACCCCCTCGGGGTTACCTTAACTGCAAATCAGTTTAACCCTTTTTTACCACCTTCATACGATCTGATCACTAATTAGGATCATTCATACCCCTATTATTCTATCAACAATTAATATCGTTCATACAGTCCAATTTGCAAATGCTATACCCTTTTTCACAAATAGAGTTATTTTTTGGTAAATGATTTAACACTATATGCCAATCAATCAATTCTGAGTGAAGCATCCTATTCTTTAATTAGCAGCGACGCATTCCTAACAAACTAGTCTTGACTAAAGGCAATTGTCCAAAAAATAGGTGTTGGCTCAGAAACCCGTCTGGTTGCATTACATAATCTCGTTCCTAGTTCCAAATATAACGTGTTTGATTACTTTATAGCTCCATAATATGGAGGGATTGGTCGCTTTATATTATCTAGTTTTGTACTAATTACTACGATACTACTTTGAATTAAAAGGAAGTGACCTTTCAATCCACCAAATACTCCACAAATTAGAACTTTTCCGATTCTGATGTCATTTTCCGTCTCCCAAGATTTGAAGTAATAGGAAGTGACCTTTCGGTTATATATATATTTTTTGAATTAAGTATTATATTGTTGTAATACCACAAATGGTATTTCTGCCCTTTCTGATCTCAGCTACAATGGAAATGGGGTACTAACTGATGGAATTCTTCAATTCACTTGTAAGTTTCAGTCTCTTCAGACTTGAATTAATAGGGAAAGACTTATCAATCCACCAAATACTGCACAAATTAAGATTATGATTTTTATCCTCCTCCAACCTTACTTAGGGTGGAATTTGGATACTTATTGATAGAATTTTCCCAATCTGGTGTCATTTTCGGCCTCTCCAGTCTTAAATTAATAGGAAAGTACCTTTCGATCTACTAAATAGAGCACAAATTAAGACTCTTATATTTCATCATTTCGCTTAGGGGAGAAATAGAGTACTAAGTGATGAAATTTTCCAATTTTGATTTCATGTTCTTGTCATCCCGGACTTTAAATGTTAGGAAATGGCCTTTGAGTCATATATTTTTTCAATTATGTATTATATTATTATAGTGCCACAAATGGTATTCCCCCCCCCCGTCCAACCTCGCCTACAGTAGAAATACTGGGTGTAATCTCGTGAAAATCCCGCGAGGGGGGATGGTAGTTGTTGATTTTCTGACATTAAGTGAGAATGACCCAGTGAAAGATGAAAAATAAACCATATAGTACCATAAAGAAAAGATATACAAAAGAAAACTTATCTCTTTCTGTGGATGCTTGAATTGTTTAGGCCTATCTCAGTTTTAATAAGATTTTTGAAGATGCTAAATTTCAGCTGGGTGGAAGGAAGAAAAATGAGGTCTGGGGAGGGCGCAGTCGCCCCTACTGACCTATAGCAAATTACATCCCCGTGGAAATTGGATGCTAAGTGATTGAACTATCAAATTCTGATGTTATTTTCGATCTCCCCATGCTTAAATTAATAGGAAACGACCTCTCAATTATGTATTTTTTCAATAATGTGCTATATTATTATAATACCACAAATGGTATTTTTACCCCTTCTGACCTCATCTTGGGTGAAAATGGGGTACTAAGTGATAAAAATTTTCAATTCTGATATAACATTTGGTCTCCTCAGACTTGAAAGTAGTAACCCGATAGACACTTCTGTGACAGCCTTATCCCTTTTCCTGTGACAGCCCTCTGACTTCAATGCGTCCCTGTTTCTATGTAAAATACTTTTAATAGCCCTGGCAAGATTCCCATCCTTTGCTAGAGTCCAAAGATTTTGCAATTACTTGGTGTGTGGTCAGGATAATATGGAATAAAATAGGGAGCCCCTCACACCTGTTCTCGGCTGGCAAGCTTCCCATTTTTGGCAAGAGTTCAATTATCTTTTCGGTTAGATCAGGTGAATCTCTGTGACAAGTCCTCTGACGTCATGTGACACACCCCTTTGTTTTTCTATGACACACCCCTTTGTTTTTCTATTACAAGCCCCTTTGTTTTTCTATGACAAGCTCCCTGTATTTCTGTGACACACACCCTTTGTTTTTCTATGAACAGCACCTTTGTTTTTCTATGACAAGTCCTCTGACGTCATGTGAAACACCCCTTTGTTTTCTAAGACACACCCTCGTTTCAAGCGCACGTCTTGTTTCTTGGCAAAATCATTTCCAGACACATTCTTAGGTGCTAGAAGTCCCCCATGATGTTTTAGAGGCACTAGTACATGTTCAAACATGCCTCCCCAGATGTTAGAAGTCCCCCACCATGTTTTTCTAGGCAAAGATATACCTTCCCAGGTGGTAGAGTCCCCCACGATGTTTTTATATTAAAAGCCATAGAGAACTTTTGCTTTCCAAGTACGCTATAAATAGGCTGGATAAGGACGAAACAGCATCAGTCTCTTATAACTAGTTGACGAGAAAACAAGTATAAAAATAATGGATAAGTCCTACAATCAAGTAATTGCCATTCTCAATTAGAACTCTTTCCCGTCTCCGGGTTTTCCCGATACCCCCCCCCCAAAAAAAACCTTTTCAGCTTGGTGTTGTTTATACTCATTTGAAGCATAAAATAGCCTCTTTTCACTGTGTAAACCCCCCATTCATTTCCATTTAATTCTTTTTTAATCGACCTATTGCCTTTTTTCCCTCATGCGTTAAAACCTTGGTAATCATCAAATGTGTCAAAATCTTTTCGCGCACGCTTTGCCTAAAACTGGCACCTGTTGTAAAAGGGGTGCGTTTGTTCCACTGTCACAGAAGGGTTTGCTATTAATTAATAAGTCTTAAGGCAGAATGTCGGATTTACATAATTCTAGACGGTATGAAACAGGGGACGAATTTTCTGCAAAATTAGTGTGTAATAGAGATATTTTAGGACATGGAAAATTTGTATAAGGAAGAGAGGGGGGCAATAAAAACATTTATTTACAATCCTAAGTATAGACAAAAAATTTAGTTTTTTTTAGCTATTTAAATGATGTAAATTGTGATCTGGATTTCAAATTATTGGCATGGATTTGATACACCTTTTTGGCCCTGCAGGAATAATGCAATTTTTTAAGCTTTAAATACAGCTCTTTCTGCTTTAAAATAGGTTGTCTCCTTAGGTAGGCATTTCAATTTTTTCTAAATGGTAAAAATAGGAACACTTAATTCTAACATATAACTACTTTTTAACAGGTTTAGGTTAGTTGTATTCTGGCATAGGAGGAGTATGTATCTATTTAAAACACCATTCAGATCATTTCTTTGCGGACCTTCCATGTCCGGCAAAACAACACTTTTAACGAAAATAATTCAGAATCGTGATAAAATGTTTTTAGAGAATCCGAAAAATATCCATTATTGCTATAGCATATGGCAAGAATCTTATGACAAAATAAAGAAGATTGATCCAGACATAAAATTCATACAAGGACTTGACATGTTTACGGGTATTGTGCCAAGGTCGTGGTTGATTATTGACGATTTAGCTGAATCTATTAAAGAATGGTCGCAGGAAATGTTACAATTATTCACGGTCCGGTCCAATCACGAGCAATTTCTGCAACTATTGTGCTCCATAATCTTTTTCACCAGAGTAAATTTATGAGAACACTTGAATTAAATTGTACCTATTATATTATCTATAGAGTTTTTCGTGATTCAAGTTCTCTTATAACGCTAAACAAACAAATCTACCCTGGAGAACCCAAATTTTTACTTGCCGCATACAATCAAGCAACAAATAAACCTTATGTATACATATTATTGGACCTGAATCAAAACTCACCCGAAGAGTTGCGTGTAGTCACTGATATTGTCGATAATGAAATTACTGTATATCTATCTGTGAATAGTAAAAAATTTTATTAGTTGCAATCATGACATTGAAGAAGCTAAATTAACATCGGCATTTATTTTCCGTGCTAGCCTATTCAAAACCGTGACTTAGAAAAGCAATACTCAAGCATGGTGTTGACAAGGAATTTATTAATCTCTTGTCGGAACTTTGTTTAAATTTAACGGAAGGTAATGTTCAACTGTCAGCTGGTGTTAAGCAACAGAAAAAGCAACATCTGTCACTTGTACGTGCTCTATCTTGCATAAAGAAAGCAAATTGTAAAATGAAACGGCAAGCAGGTAGTAATTTATTTTCAGTGTTACTACCGACATTTGCCGGACTTGCAAACACTATTCTCTAGAAATGTCTGAACCCTACAAATTGATGCCATTTGAACTTGCTCTTTCACCCAGAGAGCACTTTGAAGATAAACTTGATAAATTTATTAACAATGAAACAATTGCCGTTGAAGAAAAATTAATTTTGCTCCAAAATGCCCTTCTTCGCATCAACAGATATAAACCTTATCGTGAAAAACCGATTAAAGGCAATACCGTTAATCAACCTTCTGGAAATAGTGAAACTTTGAAAAAGGAAGATTTATTAACAAGTATTGTTGACTTCTTGCTTCAACCCTATCGTGAACAAGGTGAAAGACTCTTGGCGTATCTCGCTGAAAATGAACAAATTGATGAGAAAAAAAATGAACTTATAATCCAAGGCAAGCCTTACAGTTTAATTGATTTGTTATCGGATCTGATTGCAAATCGTAAAAGAGTCGAATCCTTTGACGGAAATTTATAAAATTTTTTAAAGTCGGCAAATTTTCGTAAAAGTCTTATTAGTAATAAGCAAATTCTAAAGAAATTAAAAGGACATAGCACATTAAAGGAAGAAAATGACGATTTTAAATCTTTCTTGGAAAGCACACCTAGTGGCAATTTGACGCAGGTAGCTTAACAAAAGTGAAAACGTATCGATTCCGCCGGTAGTATGCAAAAGGATAGCGGACGGTTACGTTAAAAATGGATCAAGTTTTGAAAGGTGTTTATGAAAATATTGGAGAACCAGGAAGTTTAAGTTCTCCCACTATGCTTGCTCAAGTCACAGGAATTAAAAAGAAGCTAGCAAAAGAGTATTTACAAAAGGAATCCAGTTATACTCTATATCAAAATCATAGGGCTAGGGGTCATGACTATAGAAAAACTAAAGTCTTTTACCTTCTGCATATATTACAAGCAGATCTTTTGACTCTAGACGCGACTCAAAGACGTCATAATAAACGCTACAAGTATATATTACTTGCAATAAGTGTTTTTATTCGGCATGTATATGCAGTTCCATTGCAGTCAAAGATAGGCAATGAAATTGCTAAAGCCCTTGAATCCATCTTTCCACAAGATTCATATAAAAAAATTAAAACAGCCCGTGGGAGTGAATTTGTTAATCCACATGTAAAGAAGGTTTTATTGAAATATAATACAATACTCAGTTATTGTCATAGTCCTATAAAGGCAGCATTGCCTGAATGTTTAATACGGACCATTCGACTTTTAATTTCAAGATATTGAACATTGAAAAATACGGCTGCATTTACTCAAGATTTAGATAAAATCATGTTGATTTATAATCAACGTCCTTATCGATCCTTGTTCAATGCTAGCCCTCAGGAAGTTCATCATAGTAACAATACACATATCCTTAAACAATATTCTAATGAAAAGCTAGGGATCAATCAATCGTACAAGAAATATTTTTGAAAAGGGAAATTACTTGTGGTCCACTGAACTTTTTAAAGTATCAAAAGTCTTGGAGACTAAACCTATAACGTATCGGTTTCGTGATATGAAAGATGAAGAGATTCTTGGCGGTTTTTAGGATTATGAATTACGAAAAGTTGCAAATTGTTGAATATATCAAATTGAACAGGTATTAAAGACTTGCACTCGCCAGGGTAAGCGACAGTTGCTTGTTTGCTGGCTAGGATTCAACTCTGATTTTGATTCGTGGATACCCGCTGAAGGCGTTCATAATGTCTGAAGGTTTTTATGTAACATTCTTGTCCAATGTTTCCGATCCTCTTTTTGACGATTTGAATAAAACGAGCGATTTTGGGACAAAAGTTTACCCTGCCATTAAATTTGAGCAAAGGTATGAAGTTGCTCTTGTAGATTGTATTCTTAAAAATACATATAATATCCTAAGAAAGGATCGTACATATGACATAAAAATTAGATCGCATAATTGGCCAATTGTTAGGGATCAGTATGTAATTGAAAATGTGAATTCATTTGAATAGCCCTTTGCCACATTACCATATAAGGACCTTGGGGAGTATGAACGAATTGTGTCGTGCTAACAAAAAAAAATTTCATATCGTAAAAATGGTGCCTTTCAATTCAATTATTCAAAGGAAGAGGATAAAATCTGCGTTAGTTCACCCTTTGACAATGAAAAGGCTATTCTTAATGATAATATAAGAGAATTTCTTGGTTTTAAACATAATGTAATCAACGGTAAAAGTGCAAGAAGCGCTAGTGGCATGAATCGTGTCATTTTCGCAGATTATCCACCTGCCTTCTCCTCGGACAGCTGTATATTTCTTTACGCTTCCTTTGTCAAGAGATCCAGATTTAGTAATACCATTGTCCCCCTCTCACGAGTTCTTGAACGAAAAACATCAAATGACCACACTTGCCACTACAATATAAAGCACCTTCAATACGTTCTAGTCAACACTTCATATTTGGAGCTCTGTCAGTTAACATTAAGAAGTGAATTGGTAGATTCTCTAGCAATAACAAAAGGTTAGGCTGTAATTACGTGTCATTTTCGACCTATTAAGTGAAATGGCTAATATAACTCAGTTTGTATATCCTGATATTGATTGCTATGTTGGTACTCTTGGCCCACGGGAGTTGGGACAAGGAATAGACTATTATAGGCGTCGTTCATCATTGTTCGGGTATGGTTTCGGCAGTTGGTTTGCTAAGCTTTTACACTCTGCACTACCCTTGGCCAGAAAATGAACTGCAACGGTTGCAGCGGACTTTGCGCCCTCTACATTACATGATTGGTGCTCTGGGAAAGATTTTCGAGAAAGTGTTTCGCAAAATCTCAGGTTGAGCACGCGATCCCTCCGCAAGCAATTTAAAAACAACGAAAAGGTCTAAAAAGGAGGAGAAAGACCACATCACTCATCAGTCACAAGTCATCTCGGAAGTGTAAAGCATCAAAAAAGTAAAAATATCCAAAAAGGATTTCTTTTCCAAGAAAAAAAAATGGCAAACCTACCACATAAAGATTCTCACCTTTCAGTCACCTCATCTCTAAATCTTTTCAATGCAGAAAATGTAGATGTCAGTGTAAAACATGTATACTATGAACAATTTTACCCGCAACAACCGCTCTATGAAAATGTCCATTTTAAAATTTATTCCAGTCAAGACTACTTTATCGATTTGAATTTGACATTCCTAGATTTAAATGTCATTGTTAAAAAATCGAACAATGAAAAACTAAGTGCCGCCGAGGGGTTTTCCTACGAAAATTGTATACTACATAATTTATTTCGACAAATAAGTGTCAGCATAAATGGAACATTGATGAGCATAAGCAATAATCTTTCAAATTATGCAAGTTATATACAATTCATGTTGTAGACTCCATTGTATTATAAGCAGTTGAGGGGACAAGCATGGGGTTATGAATATAAAACAAATACTAATACTACCCCTATTCTTAGAGAGGCTACAACTAAAGATTTACATTTAGTTGGGAAACTAAATCATGAGATATTTAACATACCTCAATGGCTACCTCCTAATATAAAGATTGATATAAAACTACAACTCGCACCGTCCAATTATATTATGCGAAAATTACTGGACGCTGTACCCGATGTAACACTCTCTCTCGCGTCGGCAATACTCCATGTACGAAAACAACAAGTTATGAGCTCTGTTGCTTTGGCAATAGAAAAATTAACAGTCTCTGAAAATAATATTAAATTGCTCGTGCCTCATACAATCACGAATCAACGTCATATTGCTACAGGTACGCGTACCTATACCGATTCTTCATTTATCAATGGCGAAATTCCTTCAAAATTGGCACTGGCCTTTGTAAGAAGTGCTAGCGCTGTTTGATTCTCCACATAAATTTGAAGTTTTTGGACTTTCGTCGCTTGTATGTAAAGTAAATGGAATCCTGCTCTACAATTTATCCTTTGATAAATCCTACATGACCCTTTATGAATTGACAATTCAATCTCTTGATTCGGATTCTCAATTATTCGAAAATGGTATAAGTGAAGAAATATTTACGAAGACACATGGTATCATTGTATTGGATTCGTCTGGTACTCAAGATATGAGTATTGTTCTGACAGGGAATGTACGGTTAGAGTGTACCATTTCCAAACCATTGGAGGAAAGTATTGCATTAATGTCGCTAAATCATTTTGAAACCTATTGGGAAACTACCCATTACGGCAGTGTTTTATTAGACTTAGCGCCATGAACACGAATCAAATAATCAGTGTATTCAATATGGACCACTACATGTCGAAATATAAATCCTATTGCATACCTTCAGATTTCCTGAAGCAAATATTCAATACCCTAATTATTGTTAATAGCAGTTCATGCAGTGTAAAGACGGGGCATTGGTTATGGATCTTTCAAACAAGAGGCAATATCGGATTTTTGATCCACTTGGATTGCCATATACAATCTACACGCCTCATATTTAAAATTTTCTTGAGCAGAGCGGAAAATCCATTATTCTAAATCGGAAGCTGGTAAAAGATCTATCAACGAAAAGGTGTGGTTTTCGTGCCCTATTATATTTTATTTTTCGAATTCGTGGACATACTTACATGGAATTCTTCAAGATTTATGGCGACAATTCTCGATTGAACGACTTTTTTGTTGAAAATACTCTTTCCTACCTCTATAACATAAATTTCGGTGCCCTAAAAGTGGAATGCTTTAAAAGAGTATATAAATTTGTTTATTAATAAAATTTGTAGCCTATACAAATCACTGTGTCCTTTAGATATCTTCTTCTACGCATAGATAATCATCAGAAATGAAAAATGGTAATAGCTCGTCAGGATTCAACGTGTATTCATCTTGACATGCAAAGTCAGGGTTATATTTTCTACAATAAAGTGTAACTTCATTTTTATTAAATCTCCTTGTAAAGTCAATAATACTTCTCTGATTCATATTAAAAGATTCGCGCGTTTCAATTTGCTTATTTGAAGCAATGTCACATACAAATTTCTCATAGGAAGAATCACTTTCGGTAACAGCCAAATAAAAGCCTGAAAATTTATAATCAAAGTAGCCAGTATCTTCATAACGATGTCATAAAAACCAGAGTCTTTTATTATTTCAGCAATTGAAGTGTAGACCAGGTTCTTCTTCCCAAAACCATTTAAAGCCGCAACGATACCAGTCTCTTAAAAATAAACTGAATTCATGCTTAGGGTTTTTCGCAATCAGGCCAGGGTAAGTATTTTTCCATTGATCACATTTATTATAGTTACAATTGGAGCCTAAGAATCCTCTATTATGAGACTCACAAATCTCTTCAAGACAATAATTACAGTCTTAAATTTGCACTGAATATCCTCTAATCAATTTACATGGATTGCAAAATTTACGCTTTTCATTATAGTCATCAGCAAAAGTACAATTCTCACAGGATGACCAGCTGCCCAAAGTATACAAGCATAATGGACATGTGTAAAACATTTTTTTGATGTTTAAACTCTCACTGAAACAAACTGACTCTCAAACAACAAAAATGTCTCCTAAGAGCGTTACAAAATGACCGTCAAAGTAGTGGTTAAGAGCAAAACTACAATATCACTTTGTTTTGTTTCAATTAAAATATCTATAAATTGAGTAAAAGCCTGGGGACCACGAAGACAACGTTTCATACAATAGTCCAAAGATGGGGAATCGGTTCCCATTATATCGTTAAGTATATCTTGAGAAGCTTTCTTTGAAGAGGTAATTCCAGAAAGCCATAAGCTAAAACTAACCAATGTTCCAATTTTAAAAGATTATGTAAGATTTTCTGATTCTCGAATCCACACTATCACTACCAAATACAAACTAACCGTTTTCTATAAATTGTTCTCTGCAATATATTTCGCCAGCGTATTTAATCCAACTTTTAGTCTCTGTATAGGCGTTATATTCACTTTAGACGCAAAGCACAATTGTTCTTTCGACTTGAATTTGCTTTATGTTATAACGTATCCATTATACATGTTTTCCCATTCTAGGGTTAGCCGGGGAACCCCTTGTAATTTCCACCGCCACCTTAGGTGCTCTAGGTCCCGTTTCATCAACTTTTTCAATATTCAATAATGTATAAGCATCCATATTGACTGTCTCACTTCCAGAAAGAAACTGACTCTCAAAAAACTAATATGGCTTCTACCACCTGGGAAGGTTTCTAGACATGATTTGCCCAGAAACAGGTATGGCGGTGTGTCAAATGACATCAGAGGGCTTTTCATAGAAAAAGGGGCGTGTCACAGGAATACAGGGTGCTTGCCATAGAAAAGTAAAGGGTGTGTACCGTGACGTCAGAGGGCTCTGCTGGAAATGCAATGTTATTTTCCCTATGGTTGTCGCGACGTCAGAGGGCTCTGCTTGAAATCTGGGATGTGTCAGAGGAATACAGGGGGCTTATCATAGAAAAACAAAGGGGATTGTCATTGAAAAACAAAGGGGCGTGTCATAGAAAAACAAAGGGGCTTGCCATAGAAAATCAAAGGGAGTGTGTCGCATGACATCAGAAGACTTGGCACGGAGATTCGCCTGACCTAACCAAAAAAGGCATTGAACTCTTGCCAAAAATGGGAATCTTGCCAGCCGCGAACTGGTGTGAGGGACTCCCCATATTATTCCATATTATCCCGACAACACACCAAGTAACTGAAAGTTCTCTTGACTCTTGCCAAGGATGGAAATCTTTCCAGGGCTGTCACGAGAAGTTTGCATAGAAACAAGGGCGACGTGACGTCAGAGGGCTGTAACAGGAAAAGCGATATAGCTGTCACAGAAGTGCCTATGGGGTCACTGCTCTTGATTTAATAGGAAAATACCTTTCAATCCATCAAATACTACACAAATTAATATTATCATTTTTCATCCCCCTCTGGCCTTGATTAGACGGGATACTAAGTAATAGAATTCTCCCTCCTCATGTCATTTATGGCCTCCCGGAATTAAAATTAATAGGAAAAGACCTCTTAATTATATATTTTATAATTATGGGTTATATTTATATAATAAAACAAATGGTATTTTTACCCCTTCAGACCTCGTCTAGGGTGAAAATGTGGTGCTAAGTGATGAAACTTTTCAATTATGATATCATATTATTAGGAAGGGCATAATGAGTATGGAACGAACACCGTGCTGTCATCTACAATTGAGTCTAACTCCGAACGGGGCACAATATATGGGCATAGAATCCCTCGATGGGAGAGGATTTCCGAGAAATTGATTGCGTAACCTAACCTAACCTCATGAGCTCGTGACGGTACTCCATATATGGGCATAGAATCCCTCGAGGGGAGAGGATTTCCGAGAACTTGATTTACATAATCGGTGGGGAGAATGTTTTGATACAGGAATGGGAAACAGGAAGTACATGTCTGATTCTAAGCCAATCAGAGAGTCGCTTTCATATGGTTTCCCATTACATCGCAATTCGCCCTTGAGATTTCGTATATAACGGACATGCGTTGTGATTAAACATTCAGAAAGTTCCAAGACACAATGGATAAAACATCGAATATTATTGATGAGCTAGAAGCCTTGGCTACAGCGATTTACAATGTGAGTTCTGTTTAGTAAATTTTCATTCTTTATTTTCAAATAAAATTATTTTACATAGTCACCCTCCAGTAAATTCAGGCTATATCCCACCCCCCACAATACAAACTCCACTACATATTGTTTATACTCGCTAGAAAGCTTAACATTTGTTCTTTTTTACCACGTAAACCTACCTCCCCCTCCTCCACACCCCTCCTTTGTTTATGACTTTAATTCTTCCATTGGAAATAACTCTGTTTTTGATAAATGTTATTCTTTCTGTAAGCCTATCTAAAAGTAACAGGCAACTTCCGTTAACTCTTAGGTATGCTATTTCCCCTTTAAGCCGTGAACCTGACTTTTATCAGTTCCGTAAACATGTTAAAACCTTAATTATTGCATCCTCGCCAAATGAGCATCCTGTGTTAGTCAAATATGTAGACAGCTCGCGTCTATTGTCTGATTAATCGTGCAAATGATTATATAAAAAGACGCTTTTTTTCAGTCAATTTATCGGCGTATCTTTCTACAGTAAATCTTATGAATTGCTAGAGGAGCTGGTGGCAGTTATGATAAATATTTTAATATGGAAAATTTCTCTTACATTTTGAGTAGTCAGTGTTTATGTGGGGGGGGGGGGGGGTTAGGGTTGCAATGCCTTGCTTCTAACACTTTCATTGTAAAGCGAAAACAAAGTGTTTCTTCGCATGAAAAGTAAGGGGATGGATTCATTGTGCAGACATGTACACCCTTTGAGAAGAAAACTAATGTGGCCATTCCGACACGCAACACTGACGTTTAGTGTTTGGTTAGCTTTTAATTATATCATATTTATGGTTGGCTATTTTGAGATCTAGATTTTAAATCATTGTAATTGATTTGATGTAGCTTTTGACCCTAAAGAATAATGATAGTTTTTTTTTAATTTATTTTCTAAATGGTAGAAATAGGATTTCTACGCTTTTCGGGTTTATTTCTCACAAGTTGTGTATTTAGTTTTTTCTCAACATGGTAAAAATAGAAGAATTTCTGACTGTCGCAAATTTTACCTTTTGCTTTGCTGAAAAGGGGGAGGGAGACTTCATTGTGATAAATGCTTTCTAGACAAAATTATGGCTAGGTTAGGTTAGGGGGTACTAATTTTTATTCTGTAAAAAAAGGGGAAAATTATTTCAATACTAACTTTTTTCTCTTCTTTAAGGACATTTATGATGAATGTGCGCCTCAACCTGAAAAGGGAGGGTGAGACAGCCCCATCAGTGCCAGCTCCTATGCAGTCTGGGCAAAAGCCAAAAAGAGAATGAGCCATAAGGATGGAGAACCCTGCTGCCTCATCGGTGCAAGCCCGTAGCATCGCAGACCCGTCCACCCTCCATCATGCGTTGCCTAGGACTTCAAGAGCTGCCCCACCTACACAAGGTCAGGAGGTGGCCCTCCAACATGCTTTGCCAGGGCCTTCAGGCACTCAACTGCAGCCGGGATATAGAAATGTGAGCATTTTTACCTAACTTATAGAGATATCTAAACAAACCCATTTTTCATCACTGTAAAAGTGTGTGTCAGAGATATTAAAAATGTTATTTTCTCTATAATCCCACACCCCATTGTTTTAAATTTCTCTGCTCCCCCCTCCCTCAGATATATCTAAATATAATGCAATTTTTTGCTTGTCAAAGAATCCGCTCTTTTTTTCTAATCTTTACTATTTTCTCTGCCCACTGTAGGCATCTTCATTATTTTTCAACCTTATAATAATATTTTTCGCTAATTTCTAGTTTACTGTTATCTCACCATTTGAAACTCAAAATGCTCTTTTCGCTAGAATATTATAGTTCTAAGGGGCCTTCCAAAAATCGATTCATTTCACCACAGGAAAAGCATGTCAGAGATATTAAAAGAAATTGTTCCCCCTTTTAAATCAGGTCAATTATCGTATACATTCAGTCTGCTGAATTCTCATAATGAAGCCAAAAAATGCACTATAATCCTCATAGCAAATTCTTTGCCTTATAAGCTGCTTTTATTTAAACATAATTCTCTATCGGAAAGAGTTAGGCTATCAAGTAAAGACCGCGATTGTTTGAACAAAATCAAAACCTTCTATGTCATCTTTTAGATTGTATTAACCTGGAACTTTCAGGTTATATATATAGAGTGGAGAACTAAATGCTACTGCTAATCACGTTTTTAAATAATAATGTAATTTTTTTAAAAATAGGGGTGATTTACACACTTTGAAAATAAGCTATTTTTCTTTTATAGGTTGTTCTGGTTCCTTATGCTCTGACCCCCTCACCAACTGAAGAAAGAAGTACTGAACTGATTGAAGAGGCAATGGAATTTCATGCAATTCACGACAATGAATCGCCAGCTATCAACGAATTGCATGGTATCGTTCATTCACATGAAATTCCTGATAACATTGACAAGTTTTTAGTCGATTTTTGTAATGTTAATAATAGCACAGTTGAGCAGGGGGGGCGGGACTTGAGTCCAAACACCTTACAAGTTTTAGAAGATTTTTCCAATGAATTAACAGGGAACTCTCCCACCACTGATAACTTACTTCCACTTCAAACAACTGAAGTGGTTTCCCATAGTCCTATTATTGAACAATGTGGGGAAGGGGTGGCGATAATAATATACAAGAGGAGGAGAGGGAGGAGGAGGAGGAGGGGGTAATATCCAATTGACTTCATTCCCAGAGTTTCAACTCTCAAATACAATTTCAAATACAATAGTTGTCTACACTGCAACCTTTGGAGACCCATTTAATTCACTTTTGTGTGGTAATTCTGTGTTAGACCCTGTATAAATTGTTCATGAATATGTAGATAGAATTCGTGCACTGTTAGAAAATCCAATTCAGTTGTGGGGAGGGGGTAGGGATTCAGTTAAGGTTTCTATTGTTTTAAATGTGTTTTATTTAAATGAGGGAAACAGTGAGGTTTACCATCATTATTATGTTTAAGAGGTAAAAACATGGCAAAAAAAACTGTCGTCCTAATCCAGCAATTGAGACAAATGTGCACTTGAACGAGGTTTTCACCTTACTCATCTATCCAACTACCTAGGATCAAACAGTATAACCGAACCATCAACCAAATAGAAATGTCCAAATCCATGCAAAGTCGTCATCAATAAATGTAAGTCGTTGTAAATTTACAAGCAAAAGCACCTTAAATCTAGCGAAATATTTCCAAGTAGAACCTTCCACTAGGGCTCATCAGAAGAAATACCACCTGCCTTAACGGGTTTGGAGGCTTTACTTTCTTTACCCGGCAGAGTGGAGCCTCTACCATAAGATCTATATGGTATCCCTATGTCAGGTAAAACTTGTGAAATGCATGCATACTAGTCAAGCTATTAAAAATTACATACAAAAAGTGTTTCATTGTTTCCTTAATAAAATCCCAGAGGTCACTGAGCAGAGACCACTCTGGAACAAATGAAGACTGGTCCAGATGTGTCTTTTATTGGTATCCGGAACCAATTACAAATTTAAAGATCCTTAAGCTTGTTTGAAAAGAGTCTACAAATTAAAAATTCCAAAAAAGAAAAGCGAAAGAGAAATTATATTAAAATATCATTCAGCATTTCTTTACAATTTTTTGTATATTTACTTAAAAGTTCATGATACATAAAACTAAATTTTTTGAATTGCCAACTAATTTTTTTTGGCAGAAAAACCTCTTGAGATCAGTTTTTCGCTCAGCTTTTTACATCTATTTTTAAAATCTATGTAATTACTGCATATTTTTGCATACCTAAATAATTGGGAAAAATAAGCTGAATAAGTAATATTTGAATGTATATTACTTTCAAGGAATGGAAAATTAATTACTTCAAAATTAAAATCATCTGTTTTATTATATATTATAAAAACTAATTTATTATTATCTGAAATATTAGTATTTAAATCTAAGAAATGGTCCGAGTGCTCCATCCAATAGCTATGCTCCAGAATTAACTTTTGTGGATAAATATTTTTTTGAAATCTCAATAAACTCTGCACAATTTATTACTCAGATCGTCCAGATATCTTTTATTATTTTAAAGGTTATATTTTACATTACTTGGGCTATTTTTATTTATCATATATTCGTATTCTAATTGACTTAAAAACAGGTCCGCTATGAATGGACTCGCATTCCCACCCATAGGAATACCAACAGTTTGTTTATATAAATTCCCATTAAATATTATAAAAGTTTTAAATAGATTAAATTACAATAAATCACACACCATATCCAAGCTATAACATCTTGAATTAATAGTACTTCTAAAGAAATTCGTCCATCGGGCTTTTTATTAAAAGTATCAATTTTCAAAAATCCGATATTAGACAAAAGAAAAGATTTCTTTATGACCCTTTTCAATTTTTCGAATACTAAATTAAGTGACAAATTTGTATACAGGGTAGTAAAATCAAATGAATCGACTCTTTTAGCTGAAACATTCGCAAAAGAATCTATCACTTGTAACGAGTTATTAACACTCTAATATGGGTTAAAGTTAGAATTTTTTTTATTCCGGAGCAATATGCTTTAGATTTATTTCTAATTTCTCCTAAAATTAAAGATAGGTTAGTAGCCGCAATTCTGGTTGGACATCTTGCTGCCCCAGCAATAAAACGTGGTTTTGGTGGATATTTATGAAATTTTATCGTCCAATATAAGAAAAGAAACTTTTTATCATTATCATTTATTTTAATATTGAATTTTTTCAAAATTCTTTCTTCTATATTTTCAATTAAACTATTCTCCTCTGTACATTATGTACATACCGAGATGCGAGTGGTCTATCCAAATTTAGAGAATTTCGAGGGTGCTTTTTCCGAGTGGATAGGCCATATTATTACGCATCTCGAGAATTATAACAAAAACGGGAGTGGGTCTGTAGTTCTTTATGTTGAAAGTTTAACCGTTAATATTTGTAAATTTAAGAAAGATTTTATTTTAAGAGGGGGGGGCAGGTTCTGAGGGGTCAATAGTTTTAAAATATAATCCTGATTTAGAAGGTTGTCAAGGTGTCCAGCGAATCTTTTTTTAAACAGATCAAAAATGTTTCAATTACGCTTTCCTCATATCAGCATTCGAGCCTCTAGCACGTGACGTTTCAAAGTCAAATTTAGATCACTGGGCTGTACATGGGAAGGAGGGGTCCAATTTTCCATTGTAGATTTCACTTGTTTAGAGGGAAAATACCCAGTAACGCTCAGGTCTATTTATATTTTTGAAAGGGTCAATGCCCATTTAAATATCGGCGTTACTGTGGTTCAGTTTGAAACTGAATTTGAAGATGGGGTTCGTTCTAAAAAGAAGGGGGTGGTGTTCCCAGTAAGAGGTCCGTCGATTGAATTGGTTAAACACTGGGTTTGGCTGTTGTACACACAACCTAGTGACCTAACCAATTCAATTGGCCATTTTAACCCAATTACAGACATTAGTAGAGTTCTGGGGGAGGGTAAGAAAAAGGGGGTATGTTTCTACTGTCCAACATGCCTGTCTCGATTCCGTAGCGATATCAAACTACGGGATCATATGAAGCATTGTAGACGGCATGGCTACCAGTCAGTGGAAACGGTTTCAGGGGATAGGGCTATTTTACGATTTAAAAATTTTCAAAACACACTCCTCCAGAGCAATAAAATCTCGTTGGATTGTGAAGCGAAGCTGGTGGAAGTGAACGATCCTCCATTTCCAAACCGAATCAAAAGAACATCAAGCTATTGCAGTCTCCTACGCCCACGCATAAAGAGACATTTCTAACACTATGCAGTTGTTAGAAATAGTAGAAACACTGGATGAGGGAGAATGTTTGGTCAAGGCACTGACTAAATTAATTGGCACCGTTAATGGCACTATTTCTCGTTTGAGAAATACGCATTACCCAATGGTGTTGTCTGCAGAGGATCGTCTCGCGATTAAAAATCAAAAAATATATTGGTTTTGTAAGGGGGAGTTTGAAGAGGGGGATAAGGGGAAAGGGACTAGAGGGGGGAAGGGGAAAGTCAGAGACCACGATCACTTGTGGCAGGAAATATCCTCTGGGGGTAGTAATTTTAGAAGGGTAGCGCATCAATCGTGTAACATTAACTTTAGCCAAAAGTTTTTTATTTCAGTTTTTATTCATAATTCCATTTATGATTTATTCCAAAAATTTATTCTACCGGCACTGGCACGTATGCACAGGGAGGGAGGGGGAGTAGATAGTCCATGGGTAAATAATTCATTTACCTATAACATCATTCCCAAATTGGCCGAGAAGTTGGTGCTTCTCGAGCTGAAATGGCAGGTAGTAAATAATGGGCATACGTGCTGGAATAAAATCAGGTTTTTAGATTCTTTTAGTTTTTTTCCCAAAGCATTGAGTCAATTGATTCAAGTGCAGAAAAGTGACAATTTTGATAGTTTTCCTTTGCTTAAACAGCACTTTCCAGACAGTGAAATGTATAATCTATTAACCTGTAAAGGTGTATATGCATACGACTATTACTGTTCTGGCGCTCGCCATAGAACATAGACCAAATCTATTCAGAGTTCGGACTAGATATAGGCTATTATTTTTCCACACCACATTTGGTGATGGAATTGATTTTAAGAATTAGTAGGGAGGAAATAGGCTTAATCACCGACGTGGATCAACACCTTTTTGTAGAAAGATCAATGAGGGACGGGTATGTTTTTCATGGGGATCGCTTTTTGACAACCGATCCAAGCGGACAAAATAGCAACACCGGTGCAAAGTCAAATGCAGTGTTCTTGGACATAAACTCATTGTACCCCTCGGCAATGTCTCACTACTCTTTGCCGTGTGGGAACTATCAATGGCTTGAGAATCTTTGTGAGTTCCCCAACATTAACAGAGTCGAGGACAATGGGCCACAAGGATGGTTCTTTGAAATTGACGGGCACATTCCATTGGCGCTTCATGATTCAGTCAGAGATTTTGCTTTTCCCTGTATCAATCGACCAGTGAGCAGGGACTCACTGAGCCCCTACAATCGATCATTGGTTGATGATATGGGGATGCACTGGACCCCCTCTAAGCAAAAACTGATTGCAGATCTAGACCCTAAGGAGAATATCGTTGTTCATCATGTGCTTTTGCACTGGATGGTGAACAATGGTTTCAAGATCACCAAAATACATAGGGTCCTGCAAAACAGTCAGAAACCCTACTTAAAGACGTTTATCGACACTTTTGTCGATAAAAGACGACAAAATCTGGATGGTGAACAATGGTTTCAAGATCACCAAAATACATAGGGTCCTGCAAAACAGTCAGAAACCCTACTTAAAGACGTTTATCGACACTTTTGTCGATGTCGATACTTTACTGTCGGGCAAACAGTAAAGTAGAGAAGGAAATGTAAAAACTCATTCTAAATTCAGCGTTTGGCAAAATGTGTGAAAGCATACGGAACAGATCTCGTTGCGAAGTCGTGACTGACCCTCAAGAGTGTGCACGGATTATTGCCGACCCCAATTTTATAACGTTCACGAGCATAGAGGCTGGCATGGTTCTCCTACAAAGGAAAAGAGAAATGTGGTACTGAACAAGAATATAGCAGGAGGTAGTTCAGTACTTGAAATTTCCAAAAAGCTCATGTTGTCGTTTTTTTACAACGTGTGCAAGGTGCAATGGCCACGGGAGGGGGAGGTTCAAGTTTAATATGGGGATACAGATTCTCTGTTAAAAGTAAAAACCGAGGATTTATTGGGGGATTTAGAAAATGGGGAACACATCAGCTCGCGGATGGATTTTACCAACTGGAATCCGTCCCTCTACTCTGAGTTGGTCAAACGTCAAGCCCCCAACCAACTACTAATATTAAAATCAGAGACGGGGAGTGATTTAATATCCAGGGGGGTGTTCCCGGGTCCTAAAGTTGATTGCTTAGAAACATATAACGGGGATGTAAAGCAGGCGTGTAAAGGGGTGTCTACACATTTTGTAAAGAGCAATTTCAACATGAGCGTGTACAGAGACTGTGTAGAAAGTAGCCTAGTGCCGAGAGCCCAAGTGCTTGCAATTCGCTCTCTACAGTATAAATATTATACTGTAAGAGTGGAAAAAATGCAATGTCGTGTATATCTGACAAAGTCTGTGCTCGAGAATGGTGTAAGTGTACTGCCACATGGCCACTACCGCATTTCAGACCGGGTTGAATGCAAAGACTATCGCAATCAACTTGGTCTGGATAAATTAACCTGAGTTTGACTCTAACCACTAACCACCAACCTTTCATAAATTAACTAACCCTAACCCAACCAAACCCTTTCATAAATTAACTAACCCAACCTCACCTTAACCCAACATAACCTGTAGCAGCAGCAGCAGTGACGACGAATATTGTATACAGTTTTTTCCACAGCGCCCCCGAGGGGTGGGGGGTGGAGGGTCCCACCCGTGGCTGGCCTCCGGCCCCGCGGCCCCGGGGGTGGGTGGTCCCACCCGCGGCCGGCCTTCGGCCCCGCGGCCCCGGGGGCTGGGGGGTCCCACCCGCGGCCGGCTTTCGGCCCTGCGGCTCCCCGGAGGGTGGAGGGGGGGTTCCAAGTGTTTTTTTTTATTTTCAAGTGATTTACTGTACAAATAGTGTGTTTGTGTTTGTTTGTACAAATAGTGATGCTGGACAAAAAGTGTTTTTATGACAATAAGTGTTGTTTTTGTTGTTGTTCTTGATGAACAAAAGTGTTTTTATAATAAATGTTGTTCATGTTTGAACAGAAGTGTTCTGTTTTTTTTTATCTTAATAATGTTTGAACAAGTGTCATTTTTATGCTGTTCATGTTTGAACAGAGGTATTTTTTTTATCTTAATAATGTTTGAACAAGTGTTTTTTTCATGTTGTTCATGTTGATTCATGTCAAATAAATGACCATGAAATATTGTTTTTGTTGTTCTTGTTAACATACTAGATAGATGTATGGGAAAATTATTAGTACTACTTATTCATTGGACACGTATGATTTAAAGTTAGTTGTAGTCCGACTGTTGTCAACAGCAGCAGCTGCAGCAGCTTGTATCGATTTAAAACACACTTCAGATCGCTTCTGTGTGGTCCTTCAATGTCGGGGAAAACAACACTTTTAGCTAAAATAATTCAAAATTGTAATAAAATGTTTTTGGAAAAACCAAAGAAAATTTATTATTGCTATGGAATTTGGCAGGAGTCGTATGATCAAATAAAAGCCATTACCACACCTATACCAATACGATTCATACGGGGACTTGATGTTTTCAATAGTATTGAACCAAACTCGTGGCTGATTATTGATGATTTGGCTGAATCCATTGAACAGTTCTCACAGTAAATGCTACAGCTGTTCACTGTTCACTCTCATCATGAACAGATTTCCATAACCCTAGTTCTACACAATCTGTTTCATCAGAGCAAATGTATGCGAGCCCTTGCTTTGAATTGCACCATCTATATTATCTATCGAGTTGTTCGTAATTCTAGCTCACTAATAACTCTCAATAAGCAAATATATCCAGGCGCCCCTAAATTTCTGCTGTCAGCGTACACTCAGGCGACAAATAAGCCCTATGGCTACATTTTTCTAGATCTTAATCAGAGCACACCCGAGGATGTACGTGTAGTCACCGACATTTTCGACAAAGAAATTACAGTACATTTTCCGGTGAACAGTAGAAAAGGCTATTAGTTGACATTATGACACTGAAGAAACTACACGAACAATGGCATTTATTTTCCGTTTTAGGCACTTCAAAACCTCCACTCAGGAACGCCATACTCAAACATGGCGTTGACAATGATTTCATTAATCTAATACCTGAACATTGTTTAAATTTAACTGAGGGCAATTTACACTTGCCAGAAGGTGTTAGACAACAGACAAAGCAACATAGTTCCACTGTACACGCCTTGGCTTGCAAAAATAAGGGAAATATTTTTAAAAGAAAACGTCTCCTTCAAGCGGGCGGTAGCTTTTTCACAATTTTACTGCCATTAATTGCAGGACAGTTTTGTAAACAGTTTTCTCTAGAGAATGGCTAAACCCTATAAACTGACGCCATTTGAACTTGTCCTCTCGCCCGTCGAACATTTTGAAGACAATCTAAGCAAATTCATTAATGATGAGAATATTGCTGATGACAAAAAACTGCTTTTACTTCAAGATGCATTGCAACGTGTGGACAAACATAGACCTTATCGTGAGAGACCCGCTGTTACCGTCACCGTCAAAGATCCCTCTAAACAGGAAACATCTCCTCAAGATTCAGTAATGCAATCAAAGGAGAAGGAATTGAATTCAATTGTATCGAAAATTGGGAACCTATTGCCACTGACCTATCGAGAACAGAGTAAAAGAGTATTATCATATCTCATGTTGGAAACTGGTGGTGATGATCATCATCAAGTTCAAGTCGACAACACAGGGAAACGAATTATAATTCAGGGAAAAAGTTATAATCTAGTGGATTTAATTTGTGATATGGTGATGAATCGTAAAGGACTTTGATCATTTGACAATAATCTATATACCTTTCTAAATGCATCAAACTTTCCCAAAAGTCTATTTGGCAATAAGAAAATTCTAAAGAAACTAAGAGAATATAGTCCTCCAACAACGCCAACACCATTTAAAAAAGAAGAAGATTTAATATTGGAAAATACTAGCAACAACAGCAGCAGCAGCAGCAATGATTTTATAACACCTGTGGCTGCTAGTCAAAAGCAAAGACGGATTGATTCACCCTCCAGTGTGCAAAAGGGGAGTGGACATCACACTACGTGTTTGCGTTCAAAATGGTTGAAGTTCTGAAACATGTCTATGAAAATATTGGCGAAGCGAGGAGTTTAAGTTCCCCCAAAACGCGTTCTAAAGTTGCCTCTGGCAGCACATTAAAAAAAGCAAAAGAGTATCTACAGAAGGAACCGAGTTACACACTGAATCGGAATCGCAGGCTTCGTGGCAAACAATATCGACAAACTAAAGCCTTTTTCCCTCTGCATATAATGCAAATGGATCTTTTAATTTTAGATGCGATTCAACGGCGTCACAATGCACCCTAAAAATGTATTCTGGTGGCAATCAGTGTCTTTAGTCGCTATGCCTATGCCATTCCATTACGGTCAAAGAGAGGTGTTGAAGTTGCTCGGGCCATTGAAAGTATTCTTGAGCAGGATTGCTATAGAAAATTCAATCGGATCGTGGTAGCGAATTTGTCAATCCCCATGTGCAAAAGGTTCTATTGAAATAAAATACAACCCTTTATCATAGTCACAACCCGATAAAGGCTGCGTTGGCTTAACGATTGATAAGAACGATTCGTCTATTAATTTCAAGATATTGTACACTGAAAAACACATCTGCTTTTATTCATGATTTAGATAAAATCATGCGGATATATAACCATCGACCCCATCGATCATTGTCCAACTCAAGCCCTCGGGAAGCTCATTGCAGTGAAAATATATTTGATGCTTTTTTAAAGCAATATTCCAATGGTGCAAAAGAAAAAAATATGAAGAAAAAGAAGAAATTCAATGTTGGTGGTACTGTTCGAATTAATAGAACCACCAATATTTTTGAAAAGGGGAATTATTTATGGAACACTGTACTTTTTAAAGTGTCCAAAATCCTGGACACCAAACGCACAACATATCGACTGCGATACACTAAAGATGATGAGATTTTCGGCGGTTTTTATGAATATGAACTGCAAAAAGTTAGAAACACTAGCGAATTTTATCAGATTGAAAAGATATTAAAGAGTCGTACTCGTAGGGACCAGAGACAGTTGCTTGTGCGCTGGCTAGGATACAACTCCGATTTTGATTCTTGGGTCAGTGCTGAAGACATTAACAATGCCCAATGATTTCTATGTGACTTTCATGTCCAATGTTTCTGATCCTCTCCACAATTACTTGAGTAGAACAAGTGATTTTTGGACGAAACTCTCTCCCACCATCAAATTCGACGGAAAGTATGAAGTGGCTCTTGTCGACCGTATTCTCAAAAATACCTAGGACATCCTGAGAAAAGATCGTAAATATGAAATAAAAATTAGACCCTATGATTGGCCGCCACCACCCTCAGGTGATCAAGAACAAATTCAAAAGACCAATTGGATGGATTACCCATATATTGAATTACCCTACGAGGAACTCACCTGTATGAATGATTTGGGTCGTTCTATTAATAAATGAATTTCCGCTCGTAAAAAAGGAGCTTTTCATTTCAACTATTCAAAGGAGGAGGGCAAGATCTACATTAGTTCACGTATTGCTAATGAAAAGGTTATTCTCAATGATAATCTAAAGGACGTTCTTGGCTTTAATCTCAATATATTCAATGGTAAAAGTGCCGGAAACACTAATTTCATTTTTGCTGACTACCCGCCTGCCTTCTCCACGGTAACATGTATATTTCTCTACGCTTCATTTGTGGAATCATTCCGGGCTGGTAATTCAAATGCTCCCCTCCTACGAGTTCTTGAACGAAAAACCAATCAAGAACACATTGACCACTACAATATAAAGCATCTTCAGTATGTTCCCGTAAACACTTCCTATTTGGAACTCGGTCAGTTAAGACTAAGAACTGAATTAGGTGATCCCCTAGCAATTTCAAAAGCTTTGGCTGTGATTACATGCCATTTTCGTTCCATCGTTCAACAACAACAAGATGTCTAATAATAGAAAAGTGGTATTCATTTGTCCTGATATTGACTGCTATGTTAATACTCTTGGCCCAAGACAACAGGGCAATGGAATGGACTATTAAAAAGGGCGTACTACAATGCCTGGCTATGGTCTTGGCATTTGGTTTGCTAAGCTGTTTTGCTCTTCACTATCACGGGCCAGAAAATATCTTGTACCGGCTGCGACAGATTTTGCATCCTCTACACTATACGATTGGGGCTCTGGCAAGGATTTTAAAAAAAGTGCTACGGAAAATCTTAGGTCCGGTGCGCGGACCCTTGGTGAGAGATTAAAACAAAATGGAAAAGGTTTAAAAAGGTCGAGAAACAATGCATAACTCATCAGTCTCTTCTCACGTCAGAAACGAAAGACATCACCCCTGTCAAAGAAAAGAAGGAAAAAACTGACACGTACTGTAAACAGAAGAAGAAGCCCCAGGAAGAGAATTGTTAGATCGAAACTAGATTTCTTTTCCTAAGATGTCCTACCAACCGCATAAGGAATCTCAACCTTCAATCACCGCCTCATTGAATCTATTCGATGCTGAAAATGTTGATGTGAGTGTCAAGCATGGATACTATGAACAATTTTATCCACAACAACCCCTCTCCGATAATATCCACTTTCAAATTTATTCCAATGAAGACTACTTTATGGACATGTCTTTAACATTTATAGATTTACAAATGAAAGTCCGGAAATCCGATAATACATTGCCAATTCTTGCCGATGGAATATCCTATGAAAATTGTATATTACATAATTTATTTCGTCAAATCAGTGTCTACATCAATGGCACGCTTGTGAGCAAAAGCAACAATCTCTCAAATTATACAAGCTATATGACTTGACTTGACTTGACTTTATTTAACAAAAACATATACATAAATTTTATACAAAGGAGAAGAGAGGAATCTCGTAATGTCTCCTTTATCAAACAATAGGGAAAAAAATACACTTCCCGCTAACATAACTTCAGAAAGAAAAGAAAATTTGATAAGAACATAACACGATTTAAATTAAACTTAAAGAAGAAATGAGAAAAAAAACATACATAACTTAACTATCGACTCACGGAGATAGGGATGGGATTTACTTAACAATTTATAAATAAATCAATAATACAATCAATCCCCGCTACTGTAGGCTGAAAGGACCATCTTTTTCAATTTCTTTTTATATATGTATAGTGATGGTGATTCACTTACTAATTCAAATAACTTATATTTATTCGCAATATGAGGAAGTTGATATCTTAAACTTAGTCTGGATCTCTCAATTTTAACAAACGGGAAAAGAAACTTAATCCTAGCTCTTGATAAAAGGCTATGTTTATTTTCAACCAAAAGTTTCATACTATTGAAAAAAATGATCTTTATGTTGGATTTTCAAAATCCATATGCCCAAATTAAGGTGCAAAATTTGTTGTAAATACAGAATATCAAGAAATAGAAAAGATGTTTTAATTTCAAATAATTCCTCTGTCTTCCTAGGGTGTGCTAAAAAATGGTCCAGAATTCTTATTGATTTATTTTGAACAATTTGGAGTCCTCGTAAATGTGAAGGGAAAGTCAGCATCCAAACAGTCGAACAATACTGGAAATAACAATCAATTAATGAAAAATTTAAAGTTCTAATAATTTGGTATGGAAACAGAAACTTTAATCTATGCAAACAACCGAGATTCCTGGACACTGTTGCTTTAAGTTTACTAATGTGCGTCTTAAACGACAGAGTTGAATCAATATAAATACCTAAATATCTAAATAAATCCACTCTTTTTATGGAGGAAGCTCCAATATTAATAATTTGAAATGGCACACGCTTCACTGACCTCGAACTTCTCCCAAAAACCATAAATTCCGACTTCTCTAAATTAGGTATTAATCGGTTATCATGAAACCAAGAATTTACATTCAAAACAACAGTCTCCAAGGACAATCGTAGGTCCTCCTCGTTGCCCGCCCTCAAACTAATTGCTGTATCATCCGCAAACAATATTGGTAACTCATCACTTGAGGGCATGCAATTTGGAAGATCATTTACATAAATCAAAAAAAGTATCGGCCCCAATACAGATCCCTGCGGTACCCCTATATTTTCTAACGGGAAAATATGAGATGATTCTTCACAAACTTGGACTTTAAAACTTCTTTCAGATAAATGCGATCTCATTAAATCCAGAGCTATTCCACGGATTCCTATATTTTCCAGCTTATCAAAAAGAATTGCATGATCTATTGTATCAAAAGCTTTTTTTATGTCAAAAAATATAGTTGCCGCCAAATAACTATCATCCATAGCCTCTGATAAGAAATGATGTAAAGCAGCTACTGCTTGCTCTGTTGATCTACTACTCAAAAAACCAAACTGATTAGGAGAAAAAAACTTATTCTTTTCCAGAAATGAAATAAATCTACTTTTTATTATCATTTTCAAAAACTTTAGAAACAGGTGATAAAATAATAATTGGCCTATAATTGTTTGGGTTATCTTTATCACCTTTTTTAAACAAAGGTAAAATTTTAGCTACTTTAAGACAAACTGGGAAAAATCCATTTTTTATACAAGAATTAAAAATATATAAAAGCGGCTGATAAAGTACACCAGCTAATTCTTTAAACAGAGAAGTCGATATACCATCACATCCTGCCGAAAATCCATTTTTCAAACTAGTAACGGCTTTTTGGTATTCCGGGAACCGGATAGGGTACATAAATATAGTCTTATCTACTTTATTAGGTAAATATTTTCTATGATTATGTGTTCCAGCAGAGATTTGATCCACCAGACCATGTCCAACTTTTCTAAAATGGTCAGCAAATGCTTCCGCCATCCCTCTCTCATCAGTTATCTTGACTCCTTCATGACTTGTAATGTGAGATGGAATATTTCTTGTTTTAACATTATTAATTTTTTCATTTATTAATTTCCATGTTTCCCGAGGTGAATCACATTTGCGAAATTCATTTTGATAATATTTTGCTTCCGCTTCTCTGAGAACAAGAATTAACCGATTTTTATATTTTTTAAAATTTTCAATATTAATTTCATTTGGGTACTGCATCTTCACCTTATACAATCTATTTTTTTCTTTTATACTCTTTAACAGGCTTTCAGTAACCCATGGTTTACGAGGCAAATCCTTACTCTTTCTTAATACCATAGGACATACTTGGTCGAATATTTGGTTAAATTTACTATAAAATAAAACAATTGACTGATTCGGGTCTTCAACATTTAGGACATCATTCCAATCTATATCTCCTATTTTTACTTTCATCTCATCTATCTTTTTTTGGTTAATTATCCTTTTATAACTTTTATTTGGTCTCTTTTCACGTTCCACTCCTGATCCAGAGAAGTCAGAAACAACAACACAATGATCAGATGTATCATTCAAAATAATATGGGTATCAAGGCAATTTTCAGTTGTAAAAATGTTATCAATAAGAGTTGCATGGTTATCACAGATTCTTGATGGTAGTAAACTGAAATATTCATGAAATATTCCATGTAAAAATGAAATATTCAAAAATTCTAATCCCTTATTCGATGTCGAAACATTATGTCGCATTAAATCAAAATTAAAATCCCCCATTACATAAAATGGATGGTGTTGCTGGGTGAGGGCATCTAACAACGACTCATATTGACTTAAAAACTCTTGAATACTAGACGATGGTGGCCGATATACTACAATTACCAAAAAAGTATTTCTTCCGTCATTCACTTCTACTACACAACTCTCAAATAGCATCTCAACATTCCAAACCATGAATTCATTACGTAAAGAAGATGCAAAAACATCTCGTATAAAAATACCAGCTCCTCCTCTCTTATTCTGTTTTCGACTAGCATGAAAAAACTTATAATTTTCATAATGTTGGAATGTATTATTTTTATCAAGAAATGTTTCAGAAATTCCTAACACATCTGTTGACGACCCTTTAAGAAAATTATGCAAAAAATTTAAGCTGCTATTTAATCCTCTACAATTCCAAAATGACAGTTGTTTAAATTGATTATTTAAAGGTGGAAGATCATGAACAAATAAATATTTATTTTTAGGTGCATTATAATAATCTGGCAAATCTTGATCTTGTGACGAAAACCTATGAAAAAATTTATTAATATCAAGAGGATTTTTTTCAAGTTCCTCCAACCTACCAGCAGGAATTTCTACAAAACTTAACTCATCCATAATCCAAACTCAACAAAAAATTCGCATCCCATCTCCGTGAGCCAATATAAATAAAATAAAAAAAAGAAAGAAAAAAAAATAAAAGGCAACAAAAAATTTCGAAAATAAAAAATAAGAACAAAAAAGTAATACATAAACAATATTTGACATCATACTCACTCTAACCATTATCCTTATCATCACCCGAAGGCGAGCGCAATTTAATCACGGATACCTGAGCTAAATCACAACTAACTACAATCATAAATCCATGTTGATGGATTTCATGCAATTCATGAAATCCATATGCAATTCATGTTGATGACACCCAAGTCATACAAGGAATTGAGAGGCACCTCCAATGGATATGAATATATTACTAATACTGATAGTACAGATGCACTTAAAAATGCTACAACTAGTGAATTACATCTAGTTGGAAAAATATATCATGAAATATTTAATATACCCCAATGGCTACCACCCAATATTAAAGTGGATATAAAACTGACGCTTGCTCCATCCAATTTCATATTGAGAAAAGAACTTGCTGCCAATCCTGATGTAACTCTCTCCCTCACCTCGGCAATACTTCATGTACGCAAACAACAAGTCATGAGTTCTGTTGCTTTGGCAGTGGAAAAACTGAGAGTCAGTGGAAATAATATTAAATTACTTGTTCCTCATACAATCACCAATCAACGTCATATTACCATGGGGTCACGCGCCTTCACCGACTCATCCCTTATCAATGGCACAATTCTGTCAAAACTCGCTTTGGCATTTGTAAAAAGCGCCAGTGCAATAGGATCGTGGACTGGATGTCCACATAAATTTGAAATGTTTGGACTTTTATCTCTTGTGTGCAAAGTAAACGGTATCCCACTCTATAATCTATCTTTTGATAAATCCTATAGAACATTTAATGAGTTGACCATGCAAACCCTAGATCATGATTTGCAACTATTTGAAAATGGTATAACCGAAGAAATGTTTGCTAAAACACATGGTATCATTGTATTGGATTTGTCTGGCACGCAGGATATGAGTATAGTACGTACGGGGAGTGTGCGTTTAGAGTGTACATTTGCTCTCCCATTTGGCTGAGAGTATTGCACTAATCTCATTAAATCAATATGAAACCTATTGGGAAATCACTCCCGAAGGCAGTGTTCTACTAGACTAGGCACTATGAACACCAGTCAAATAATCAATGTATTTAATATGGATCCCTACATGTCCCAGCACAAATCCTATTGTCTGCCCTCAGACTTTTTAGGAAAAATTCAAAGTGTCAACAATACCTTAATTATTGTTAATAGCAGTCCGTTGACTGTGCTGACGGGTCATTGGCTGTGCATCAATCAAACAATGAAGACGATTGAATTTTTTGATCCTCTTGGTCTAACATATACATTCTACACACCCCACATCAGCAACTATATTGAGAGCAGAGGGAAAACTATTATTCAAAATCGGAGGAGAGTGCAGGATCTGACGACTAAAAGCTGTGGCTTCCATGCACTACTATATTTTGTGTTCCGATGTCGCGGCTATACTTACAAGCAGTATCTCAACATTTATGTAGACAATCCACGTCTGAAGGACTTTCAAGTGGAAAATATCCTCTCAGATCTGTATAATGTAAATTTCAGTGCCTTAAGAGTAAAGTGCTTAAAAAATGTTTGTGAATTTTTTATTATTAAAATGTATATATATACAACAATGTCTTTAAATCTTCACGTTAGATTTCTTCATCGGTGTATAGGCAACTGTCGTGAACCACTAATGCCGGTAAATCATTTGGATTCACTGTATATTGATATTGATTGACTGCAAAGTCAGGGTCACATTTTCTACAGTATAATGTAACTTCACTCTTATCATATCTCTTTGTATAGTCAATGATACTATTTGCATTCATATTATGAAATTCATGAGTTTCAAACTGTCTATTTAAAGCAATATCACATACAGTGTTTTCAAATGGTGAATCACATTCGGTAACTGCCAAATAAAAATCACTTGGTTTATAGTCATAATAGGCAGTGTTGTCACAACGATGACGTAGAAACCAAATTGTCTTGTTACCCCGATAGTTGAATCGTAACCAGATTTTTCCTCCCAGAATAATTTTAATCCACGACGATACCAATCTCGTAGAAATAAACTAAAATCACGTTTGGGATTCTTTCCAATCATAGCGGGGTAAGTATTCTCCCACTGATCACATTTGTCATAGTGACAATTGGAGCACAGATGTCCTCTAGGGTGAGAGTCACAAATCTCTTCAAGACATGAATTACATCCCTTAATTTGTACTGCATAGCCTCTATGTAACTTACAAGGATTACATAATTTGCACTTTTCGCTATAGTCATCAATAATTGTACAATTTTCACACTGAGTCCAACTGCCAAGAGTGTACTTGCATAGTGGACATGTATAGAACATTTTTTTTTTGGTTTCCGATGTCAACTCTATCTCACAGCTAAAACTAAACTGTTCGTCCCTGCTGACGGATAAATTCAGGATGGAGGAATGGGAGAGGATTAACTCTGTGACATCACCTCTTTCGAATGGTGGGGGGGGAGCCATTTACATTGAATCTATGGTAATGTTTTCAGAAGTGTATCCACGATATTATTCTGCTTTGTTCCAATTAATATATCAATAAATTGAGTATAAGCATTTGAGTCACATTGACAAACTTCATACAATAGTCCAATGGAGCAGAATTAGTTTTCATTATATTGTCAAGTGTTCCCCGAGAGAATATCCTGCGTTGAAGAGATAACTCGAGAAAATCGTCATCCAAAATCAAATGTTTTGCCATAAACACCAGATTTGATCTAATTCTCTCTTTCTCAAATTGATTCATTTTTCAATCCTATCACTCTGACTGCTGACTCTAGACTGACCATGATTCATTAGCCTAACATTCTAACAACAAAAAGAAAGGGAACATTTTCGATTTCGAAACAATTTTAGGGGTGTCATTGATCCCCATTAGACATTAATAAACAATGAAAATACATCAATGTGAGAAAAATCCTGTTTTTTTCATTCTCAGTGACAAAAACCATAAGAACATGCATAAATTATATAGGCCCGGGAGATTATGTAATCAATTTCTCAGAAATTTAGTTCCCCTACGATTACGCAATCATTTTCTCAGAAATTTAGTTCCCCTTCGATTACGCAATCAATTTCTCGGAAATCCTCTCCCCTTCGATTACGCAATCAATATCTAGGAAATCCTCTCCCCTCGAGGGATTCTATGCCCATATATGGACTCCCGTTCGGACCTCATGATAGGTTAGGTTAGGTTACGCAATCAATTTCTCGGAAATCCTCTCCCCTTCGATTAAGCAATTAGTTTCTCGGAAATTAGGGCCTCTCTACTCATATTGGCTCCTAAGACTTGAATTAATAGGAAAATACCTTCAAATCCACCAAATACTGCACAAATTAATATTCGAATTTTTCATCTCCCTCTGACCTTTATTAGAGTGGAAATTGGATACTAAGTAATATAACTCTCCAGTGCTCATGTTATTTTTGGCCTCTCACG
Organism: Artemia sp. Kazakhstan ARC1039; assembly: GCA_029168905.1. Lineage (NCBI taxonomy): Eukaryota > Metazoa > Arthropoda > Branchiopoda > Anostraca > Artemiidae > Artemia > Artemia sp. Kazakhstan ARC1039. Next base: position 27,436 of record JAQQPU010003052.1, on the reverse strand, counting down.
GGACTTGAATTAATTTAAGACCTCCTAATTTTATATTTTTTTAATTATGGGTTATATTATTATAATGCCACAAATGGTATTGTTACCCCTTCTGACTTCGTCTAGGGTGAAAATAGGGTACTAAGTGATAAAAATATTCAATTCTAATGTCATATTTAGTCTCCTCAGTCTTGAATTAATAGGAAAATACCTTCTAATCTCCCAAATACTGCACAGATTAAGATTCTAATTTTTCATCCCCCTCTGACCTTGATTAGAGTGTAAATGGGATACTAAGTAATAGAACTCTTAATTTCTCATGTTATTTTTGGCCTCTCCTGGGACTTGAATTAATTGGAAAACACATCTTAATTATATTTTTTTTAATTATAGGTTATATTGTTATAGTGCCAAAAATGGTATTGTTACCCCTTTTGACTTCGTCTAGGGTAAAAATAGGGTACTAAGTGATAAACATATTCAATCCTGATATCATATTTGGTCTCCTCGGCCTTGAATTAATAGGAAAATACCTTTCAATCCACCAAATACTGCACAAATTAAGATTATCATTTTTCATCCCCCTTTGGCCTTGATTAGAGTTGAAACGGGATACTAAGTAATTAAATTCAACCCTTCTTATGTCATTTTTGGCCTTTCGGGACTCGAGTTAATAGGAAATCACCTCTTAATTATCTATTTTTTCAATTATGGGCTATATTATTAAAATACCACAAATGGTGTTCCTACTCCTTCTGACCTCGTCTAGGGTGAAAATGGGGTACTAAGTGATTAAAATTTTCAATTCTGATATCATATTTGGTCTCTTCATACTTGAATTAATAGAAAAACACCTTTTAATCCCCAAATACTGCAGAAATTAAGATTCTCATTTTTCGCCCCCCTCTGACCTTGATTAGAATGGAAATGGGATACTAGGTATTATACTGATAAGCCACGATTGCCACCAGTATTTGTGTGGTAAGTTACGGATTTCACCACTTATTGGTGCACAAATAGTGCTACACCACATACTAGAGGGAAAAGCCCTCAGTGGCGCCAAATATTATAATAGGATGCCCGCGCCTACCATCACGGTTCTGTAAATATTGGGTATGTTAGTACCCAATTTACAATATACCCTGCCCCAGTGTATGATAACGTGATCGAGCGGTCAATTGGCCAAACTCTAAGGCCAAGGGTGTATCTAACCCGGGTCACCACTAAAAATCTTTAACTATCTCCTTGGAGGTAACGAACCCCCCTGTCAATATAATAATGACGGTATCTCGTAACTCTGTTCCTACCCTGTCTGGGTTCCTGGAAAAATCAGTCTATAGTGGTGTAGAAAATATCTTACTTTTAATCTTCCAAAGCTCACACACATATAACAAAAAGAATAGGCTTCCCCCACCGGGGTCTCAATGTAGACTAACTCAAAAATTCATTCTGTACAACAACTTTTCATAGGGGCGGACCTTCGCTTGGCACTAGCCAACCCTCTCAATCCCCATTCAAAATCCATTTTACTCTTTCTTAACTTTATCTTTCAATGGCTCAGACCAAGAAGTCCAAAATAGAATTTACTTCAAAGCTTACTTATTGCGAAAGAATCTAGCTTAGAACCCAGAATTCAACTTAGCATTAAAAATTATCTTATAGGCAAATATAATTACAGAAAAGAAAATGGGTCATTTATCTGGAAAAAAAGAAACAGAGTTGGAACCCAAACACCTCCCCCCGTAAGATAAATGACCACCCATGAGCCACGCTGGTCCACCCTTACAAATATAACACTTAACTTCAAAATCACCAAACTTGTCTATCTTCTGTTCTTCCTTCTTTTGTACATCTCAACTGCATTTAAATACCATCCCCTTGGGTTTGTTCCATTGCCATTCCGTATTTTTGTCCAACCAATCAAAGCTATTGTCTGTACAGTTCTATTCATCAAGCTTGGGATTTCAAGGAAGAAAGAATCCATGAGATTTGTGGAACTTAATCTTGCACAGCATGATTAAATAAGAAATTTCTCGCTCTCACGAAATTTGCACTTAGGAGAAATGTAGAATAAAGTTCTGGCACATTCGATGATGCCAGCCATCATGAAGAATTGGCTGCACTAGCCTCTTAATTTCCATCTGTGGAATCAACCCCACATATCAATTAAAATATAAATTGCCCCTTGGCATAATTCGAAGCTATCCAAGGCCGAAAATACACAGGCCTTTGAAAACCATAAGGATACAGGGACTGAAGTAAAAATTTTGAGCGAACCATGAATCGCCTGTTTTCTGGGTTCCCTCCCCTGGGATAATCAGATAAAGAATATGCGTTGATGCTAATTGAAGATGAAATTTGGATACATCTCCCACTGAATACAGTTTACCGGAAATAATTGTCGATTCCCATGAATAGTAAAAACTATGAATAGGGTTACTGGACAAAGGTTTGGGTGAAATATGAAGTGACTGGGAGAGAGTATCCCCCAAGGACTCCAGATCAGAGAGGCAAAATCTGGGTAAAGGGATCACAACTTGTCCGCTAGTTGTGTATGGAGGAAGAAGGCTATCATTCACGACTTCCCGCAGGGAATCTTCCCCAAGGGATTCCTCCCCCTCGCAAGGGATTGACATCTCCTTTGAGTTGATAGTGCTAATCTCGATTTCTTCCCCAGTTTTTCCAATCCAACCCGACATTCAATATCTCCCAACTTTTCACCAACCCGCTGTAGGCCGTTCATCTCTATTTTGTAATCATCTTGTTTTATTCCCCATGGGGTTTGGACCTCTTTATTCCCCCCTAGTATTTATGTTATTAAGACACAGCCCATCCAACTTTTTATTTTTCACCCTATTGTCCATTTTATTTATGTTAGCTAGGCACAGCCCATCCAACTTTTATTTCTTGCCACTGCCGGCTGAATCTTCAAATTTTGTCTCTTTTTTACACTTCTCTTTTCATCTCTACTTTTCTCAAACCTTCCAATCGCGCACATTAAATCATCATTAAATCTGAATTTGACTCCAGCGTCCACTATCTTTGACTGCATTTCTTTATTGTAGTTCCATTTTGCATATTTTTTCTCTCTTTTAGTCTTCTTTACTTTTACCGCAGAATCAAATATTTCGTCATCAAATGGGAACTGAACTCCGACATTTGGTTTTTCATATGGTACTAAAATTTCTCGAGCATTACGAGGAAAAGCGCGTACAATAAATTTCGTCTCCTTTTCTCTGGTACAATCAGCGCTTCATTTTGTCAAACATTTTTCGGTGTCTCACACTCGTTAAAAAAGTTCTCAAGTTATCCATTTTCTCAAAATTTTCCTGAAAAATCCTTTTCGCGTGTCTTATTTTCAATATTATGTGGTATTTTTACTTCCGCATCCCATTTTTGTGGATTATCAACATTTCGAACAGAAGTATCAAGTATTTATTTTTCCGACAGGGCGGCGCAGTCTCCCAATTTGTTTTATGGACCGCTCCACCTCCCCCCGTAGTCAACGAAGTTGTATATTTTTCCATCCTAGTGTAGTTTTGTAATTTTCTCACTCTTAAAGAAGTCAGTTTTAACGATAGGAGATTTGCGATATTCCCAAAGTTTCCTCCTACTAAAACATCCACTGCTAGAGTAGGTACTAAGCCTACTTTTATTGTTTTTCTCTGGACCGTACCGTCCTTCTTTGCAATTTCTATTTTTACCGAAGAAGACAGGCGTTGGTGCTTGTCTCCATAATAACATACTGTTGTAATATTATTTTTATGGTCTATTTCCGTCTTTTTAATTAGGTCAATTTGCACAAAAGTTTGCTCACTCCCTGAGTCAATCACCATTTCGGTCAATTTTCCATTTAATTTTCCTTCTATTTTATGTGATTTCTCAAACTCATCAATGTTTCCTTTATTATGGGCTAAAGCCCAATTTTTTTTTATAGGTTACTTTTTCATCTCTATTATGGCAATTTTTTGAAAAAGGCTCCGAGGAATCAAATTTTACCAGATTATCATAATTTTGAGTATCAAGCATTCTGTTTTTCCGACAGGGCGGCGCAGCCTCCTAATTTTTTTTATGGGCCGGTCCACCTCTCCCCGTAGTCAACAAAGTAGCATATTTTCATGTAAAAGTGTTCAATGTCTGGTAATTTTCTTTTTCTCGCGATTGATTCTTAGACAAATTGTTATGGCTATCCGACGGAGTATAAGTAACTTGTGATAAAACATCACTTTGCGAATTTCCCCAACGCGTTTTCATTAGTCTGTCAATTGTTTTTGCAACATCCTGTTAATATTTTTTATCCGCCTTCCTAAGGGCCTGTCTTTCTTCCTCTACATTTTCCTCAATTATTTTGTATAATTTAGAGGTATTTTCTTTTCGCGGTCTAGAATTTTAATTATTTAATAGAAGAGCCCTGCCAATAATTTTCATCTGAAATTTGTCAACCCTCTTATTTAACTCTTCGTATGGTTGCAAATTTGCTCTGAGTGCTGTTGTATAAGCCTGGTAAGCGATGTTTTCCTTTTTGCCAGACGGCCAAACCGGATCTAACTTATTATTTAGATCTCGTATAAACTCATGACGCTTATAAACAATACTCATATCCTCCTTAAATTCTCTCAATACATAAAATTCACTTTGAAGAATTTCAAGAATTGCCAACCGTTCCTTTTTGTTTTCATTAGTGATTTCTTCATATATTTGTAATTGTTTTCTGTCAGCCTCCGTAAGGATTTTGAAAGCAATATCCTCTGCCTTACTAGCTTCGTTGAATTCGTGTTTTCTCAAAATCTTCATATAGCTATGATTAATGCCTTTAGACGCGATTCTTGTTAGAAGATCTTGGTTGCCAAATATCTTAGAACGACTATTTAATCTAGAACTAGCGTTTTTAAGGTTAGTTGATCTCCATACATCCGGAAACCAGAAATTTTTTGGTTGATCTCGCTCAAAAGCCTCCGTATTGGCCTTTTCTCCTCTTTCTGCTTCATTTCTATTTTTCTTTTCTTCCATGTCTCTTTCTTTATAGGCTACTCTTGCCCTTTCGTCCTCTTTTCTATTCTTTCTAATTTCAACTTTCTCAGCCTGCATTTTTTCTTTATATTCTCGGTGCTCTCTCTCTCAAAGGCCTCAATATTAGCCTTTCTTTCTATTTTCTACTTTTTCTATGGGCTTCACTCGCCCTTCTCGGTCTTGAGTTAATCTTATTTTTGTCCGAAATTATTTCAAAATTCCATTAACTTCAAAATACGTCTTCAGTCTAAAGGAAAATTCTCTCCCCCATGTAACTTCCGGTCTCTCGCGAAAAATTACTGCGTGTCAATTAGTCAGTTATTTTTGCACACTAATTAGTTGCACGATATATTGATTCGTATTTTTTTTTTTTAGTATTGTCTGACTAGGAACAGCCCAGTATTCATAATTCTGTATTTTTTTTCTTTTTCCCTAATTTCCGTTTAAGCTCAGCCCAAACCTTGATGATAGGAGGTAATGAAAGGGACTCTACCCTTTCTCATCCAATGAGTCGTTCGTAGGTAGGAGCCTGGTTCATCAAATTTTTAATTCGCAATCTTTCAACTCTATCGTTCCGTGCCGATTTTTACAGCCTATAGCCTATACTCTAGGATAGTTTTCACCAGTATTTTCTGAAACGCTTGTTCTTTTGCTACCAGTGTCACTGATAGCTCATTTTTTGCTGCCACCAATATTATACTGGTAATACACGATTGCCACCAGTATTTGTGTGGTAAGGTACGGGTGTCACCACTTATTGGTGAAAAAATGGTGCTACACCGCTCACTGGAGGAAAAAGCCCCCGGCGGTGCCGAATATTATAATGGGATGCCTGCGCCTACCACAACGGTTCTGTATATATAGGGTGTATTGGTACCCAATTTACAATATACCTTGCCCCAGGGTATGATCGAGCGGTCAAATGGCCAAATTCTAAGGCCAAGGGTGAACCAAACCCGGGTCATCACTAATAATCTTTAACTATCTCCTTGGAGGTAACGAGCCCCCATGTCAATATAATAATGACGGTATCTCATAACTCTGTTCCTACCCTGTCTGGGTTTCTGGAAAAACTAGTCTACACAGCTGTAGAAACAGCATAAGTCTGTTTTTAAAATCTGAAAATACTCTTTTGTAATAGTTATTTTTGCATAATTGTTTATATATTTTATTATGAGGTCTTGAAAACAAGGTTGAAATATGCTAAACATATCATAATTACAGTAGTAATTTATCATATAAAAAAATATAAACAGTAGGATCAGATCATTTTTCTAGTTAGAATACCTGTTTTTGTTTAAACTGTGTCAATTTTTCTTCTAATGCTTATATAGATTGCCAATAAAGAAAGTAACATTACAAAATTTATTTATCTCAGTGTTGACTAACTCAAAAATTCATTCTGTCCAACAGCTTTTCATATGGGTAGACCTTCGCTTGGCCCTAGCCAATCCTCTCAATCCCCATTCAAAATACATTCTACTTTTTATTAACTTTATCTTTCAATGGCTCACACCAGGAAGTCCAAAATAGAATTTAATTCAAAGCTTACTTATTGCGAAAGAATCTAGCTTAGGATTAAAAATTATCTTATAGGCAAATATAATTACAGAAAAGAAAATGGGTCATTTATGTGAAAAGAAAAGAAACAGGGGGTGGAACCCCAACACTAAGGAATAGAATTGTCCAGTTCTCATGTCATTTCTGGCCTCCCAAGACTTGAATTAATAGGAAACGACCTCTTAATTATATTTTTCTTGAATTATGGATTATATTGTTATAACATTACACATGGTATTTTTACCTCTTCTGAACTCGTCTAAGGTGAAAATGGGGTGCTAAGTGATAAATTTTTCAATTCTGACATCATCTTTGGTCTCCTCAGACTTGAATTAATAGGAAAATATCTTCCAATCCACCAAATACTTCACAAATTAAGATTCTAATTTTTCATCCCCCTCTGACCTTGCTTAGAGTGGAAATGAGATACTTACTAATAGAACTCACCAGTTCTCATGTTATTTTTGCCCTCCTGGGGCTTATTAATAGGAAAATATCTCACAATCCTTAGATACTGCATAAATTAAGATTCTCACTTTCCATCCCCCTCGGCCCTTGATTAGAGTGGAAATGGGATGCTAAGTAATAAAATTCTCACCTTCTCAAATCATTTCTGTTCTCCCAGGACTTGAATTAATAGGAAACAACCTCTTAGTCATATATTTTTAATTATGTATTGTACTATTATAATACCAGAAATTGTATTTTTACCTCTTCTGATCTCATCTAGGGTGGAAATCGGTACTAAGTGATAGAATTTTTTCTTGTGTAATTTTCAGCCTCATCAGACCTGAATTAATAGGGAACGAATTTTCAATCTGTCAAATACCACACATTTTAATATTCCCATTTCTCATCCCCCCTGACCTTGCCTAGGGTGGAAATGGGATACTAAGTAATGTAATTCTCCAGTTCTCATGTCATTTCTGACCTCCCGGGACTTGAATCAATAGGAAAAAACCCTGAATGTATTTTTCATTTATGTAATTATATATTCTTTTAACCTCGTCTAGGGTGAAAATGGGGTGCTAAGTGATAAAGTTTTTCCATCCTAATATAATGTTTGGTCTCCTTAGACTTTAATTAATAGAATAATACCTTTCAATCCACAAAATACTGCACAAATTAAGATTCTCATTTTCCATCCCCCTCTGACCTTGATTAGAGTGGAAATGGAATACCAAGTAATAGAATTCTACCGTTCTTATGTCATTTCTGGCTCCCGGGACTTGAACTAAAAGGAAAAAACCCTCATTTATATATTTTTCAATTATGTGTTGCATTATTATAATACCAGAAATGGTATTTTTACCCCTTTTGATCTCGTCTAGGGTGGAAATGAGGTACTAAGTGACGGAATTTTTTCTTGTGTAATTTTCAGCCTCATCAAACTTTAATTAATAGGGAACGACTTTTCAATCTGTCATATGTCACACAATTTAGGATTAGCATTTCTCAGCCCCCTGACCTTGCTTAGGAAGGAAATGTGATACTAAGAGAAAGAATTTTCTAATTTTGATGTCAGGATTAATCATTGAGTTCGCCTAATATTTATATTGTGTCTTTTTGTAATTAATTACCATCTGAAGAGTTTCAAAATAACACAGGCTGAGTTTTTTTTTAGAATTCTCAATACGACAATTAGTCTATGACGAGGTTAGTTATCATGTTAATTTGTAGACTAGTCTGAATTCAATTTTAATGCATAGTGACAACGTTTTGTTTTGTTTCTTTATAATCCGTTGTATAATTTTGTTATTTATAACGGGTAAAAATTAATTTTGATTTGTTTGAATGAAAAGGTCTTAAATACTATTCTTAAATTTTAGGGCAACTTGGCATTTTCTGACGACATTGAAATTCAGCAGACAGGAAGCATAATGTTGAATTTGAATATAATTCTGCAAAATAGCAGCTCAACCGAACAACTAAACTGCAAAGAAATTAAATTGTCACATGAAGAGTTAAACAAACATGACATGAAGATCCAAGAAACTCTCCAAGCAATTTATACTGCCAAGCATCAACTATCCAGTGTACTTGAGAAATTCTTGACTTACTTACAAAATCATGAAGAACCTCAATTCCAAGACTACTGACCAGAAAGGTTAAAGGCCAGCTGCACCAGCCAGATTTAGTAGATATGCAAAAAAGAGCAAAATTTTATTATATTTGCAATACTAACTCTTCAGCGACATTACTTTTTTATTAACCTTTCACTCCCCGCCCGCCTCAATAAATCTCTTCAAATAGTCTTGTTCAGATAGAACTAAATAAAGCCACATTTGGAGAAAAAATCTTGTGTGAGATACATCATGCTGTAGCTTATGCTAAAGTAAAAAAGAAATAAACTCTCACTAATTTACAACACAGTCGAAACAAAACGAAATCGATGAGAAAAAGTGAATCAAGAAAAATGTTAGGTCTATATATTTTAGACGAGGTCTGTTTCAGCTCTTATTTAACTGGTTAAGGATAAATGTAAAGAATAAGTGTTGAAATTCTTTTAAGTGTAGTAATGTAGTTATTTTCAAAATTTAGATATGTGGGTAGTTTCTTCAGCAGCGGTGATTGTCAAAATGATATATTTAATGGGGAAAACCAACGACCTTGACTTACTGATAAATAGTGCTTTCATTAATTATTCTACTGCCATGAATAAAGGTTATTAACAATGTTTCAAAACGACTAACTTTAACATCCTAATCATAAGCTTCACACTGGTCAAAGCATGAAATACCAGACTAAACTTCCTAATTTATAAGTTTCAGTCAACACACACACCTTTGGAATTATAAGAAATATACCATAGAAACCAAAAAAAGCAGATTTAACATAGCTAACCATAAACCATAATTTCTGACAACAAACTTACGAAAGCCTAAGAAACCCATGTCCAAAAGACCATGTTATTAGTTTCAGACAAGAAACCCATCTCCAAAAGACCATGTTATCAGTTTCAGACAAGTCAAACTACGAAATGCCAAACTTAACATAATAAACCAAACATTTCAGACAACAAACCTTTGGAAGGCTAAGAAACCAAATTCGATAATGGCCAAATTATCGTTTCCAGACAAGTCAAACTACTGAAAACCAAACTTTACATGGTAAACCATAAATTTCAGACACTACGCCTCGAAGTGTCTGAAATTTACACTAAATTTCAGACACTAAAGGGTAAGAAAACAAACTTGTAGAAGGACAAATCATTAGTTCCAAACAATTCAAACCACAAACTACCCAACTTGACATAGCGAACCACAAGTTTCAGACAATATACCTATAGAAAGCGAAGAAAGCTAGCTTAGAATAGGCCGAAATAGCAAACTAAACATCTCAATCATATGCTTCAGACACTACACGTAAAAAGGCCAAAAAAAAAGAAAGTCAAAAGCACGGTCAGCCCCAAACCCAAACCCTTAGGGCCAGGGTCCGAAAGACAGAGCCGTATAATCTCACCCGTTTGATACAAAAATAATAAATATGCTAAGATGAACAAAATATAATGAAGAAAACATAATCGGCAGAAATAAGAACGTAATAACAAAAGTTAAATTCCTATCTGTGAAACGCAATATAATAATATTTCGAAGATATAAGCAAAATAGGCCTATGCCAAATCCTAACATTTCAATCAACAGCATAGGCATCAAACACTCGAAGAAGACGGTCGCTCCAAAAGCTCCCTTAAATAGAATGATGGGGAAGGGCCCCCGTAGGTCAAGAAAAGTAAGTGTTGTCAGCCCTAAAAATGTCAATCGTTCCGTATGCCCCAGACAAAACACAAAAATCTGGAAAAGATAAAAAATAATCAAAATGAGAGTGAAATTTAAAAAAGCGAAAAGTTAAAAGTTGGTATTACAAAAAACAAGAACACTAAAATTCGAAAAAATAAAATTTAAACACTAATTTTTGAAAAAACAAAATTTCGAACATTAATTTTTGAAAAACCAAAAAAAAAACTAAAACTCAAAAGAAGAATAAACCGAATGTTAAAATTATGAAATCACTAAAAAATAGTCGATTAAACTTTACAAACGAAAAAAAAATTTAAATATCTGATAAATGGTAAAATAAAAGCAAAAAAGCATGAATTAAAGGAAACTGAACAGTATGGTTGGCCTTAAACCTTAGTATGGTCAGGTCCCCCAAGATATGGACCTTGAGATTTCCCTGTTTGCTTAGGAGAATAATAATAAAAAGCCTAAGCTGATAAATTAGAAAAAAACGATAGGATATATTATCCTAAAGGACCCTGGAATAGAGTGAGGAGAAGCGCCCCTGTAGGCCTAGAAAAGTCACAGGCTGTGAGTCCCAAAACTGCCAATCAGTCCGTATGTTGGTGACGAAACATAAAAATCTTGAAAAAGATAAAACTAAGCAATATAAAGTTAAAAAAAAATGTTGAAAGTTGATACTACAAAAAAAACACGCAGTTACAACTGGAAAAACAAAAAAAACCTGAGGGTTAAAATCATGAAGTCACAGAAAATAAGCAGTGAAAACTTAACAAACGGAAAAAGAAAACGTTAAAGAGCTGATAAATGGTAAAATATAAGCAAAAAGGGATAAATCAAAGAATGTTGAAAAGCACGGTCAGCCCTAAATCCTACAAGTGCCAGGGTCCCTAAGACACAGCCGTATAATCTCACCCGTTCGATTGGAACAATAATAAAATATTCTAAGATGAACAAAATATAATGAACAAAACATATTAGCAAAATAAAAAATTTTGTCTATATAAGACAATGTAATAATATTTTAAAAGTATAAGCTAAAACGCCTATATTAAAGAAAGTCAAAAAGCACGGTCAGCCCTATTCCCTAGATGGGGCAGGGTCCCTAAGACGGAGCCATATAATCTCACCCTGTTGATTCGGAAAATAACAAACTATTCTAAGATGACCGAAATATAATGAATAAAAACATATTAACAAAGCAAAAATTCTTGTCTGTCAAAGGCAACGTAATAATATTTCAAAGGTATAAGCTAAAATTTCTATATTAAAGAAAGTCAAAAAGCACAGTCAGCCTTATGACCAGGACCAGCCCTATGGACCAGGGTCCCTAGGACAGAGTCGTATAATCTTACCCGTTCGATTCGAAAAATAATAAAATATTCTAAGAGTAGCAAAATATAACGAACAAAACATATTAGCAAAACAAAAAATTTTGTCTGTGAAAGGCAATGTAATTATATTTCAAAGGTATAAGCTAAAATGCCTATATTAAAGAAAGTCAAAAAGCACGGCCAGACTTATGCTCTAGATGGGCCAGGGTCCTTAAAACAGAGCCGTATAATCTTACCGGTTCGATTCGAAAAATAATAAAACATTCTAAGAATAACAAAATATAATGAACAAAACAAATTAGCAAAACAAAAATTCTTGTCTGTGTAAGGCAATGTAATAATATTTCAAAGGTATAAGCTGAAATGCCTATATTAAAGAAAGTCATAAAGCACCGTCAGTCCTATGCCCTAGATGGGCTAGGGTCCCAAAGACGGAGCCGTATAATCTCACCCTGTCGGTTCCAAAAATAATAAACTATTCTAAGATGAACAAAATATAATGAAAAAAACATAAAAACAAAACAAAACTTCTTGTCTGTGAAAGGCAATGTAATAATATTTCAAAGGTATAAGCTCAAATGCCTTTATTAAAAGAAAGTCAAAAAGCACAGTCAGCCTTACGCCCTATGTGGTAAACCGTTTTTAGGGTTGTAAGGTGATGTTGTTGTAGATGCCTTTATTCTTCCTTTATAGGGGAGATAAACTATGACCCTAAGGTAATTAAACTTTGGTAGCGTGCCTTAGGCTATGAACGGACTAATGAGGCGTACCAGCTGGGTATGTTCGAGAGACTAAACGCAGATTGTAAAGAGGTTGGCTATAACACAATACTTTTATTCAGTTAACATACACTAGTACAAGGTTTAATAATAGATATATATTCTGCTGGGACTGGTTGTCCCAGGCAGACCACAAGTATCAGAAATCTACAATAATATATAATAAGATACTTGGACACTTACAATAATCTGAAAATATTCCAAGGTATTTCCAATCAACGCACCAGAGGTCAGTCCGGCATAAAGTTAGTATCTGTCTGCCCCTTCCCATCAAATGTATCTTTTATACATTTTCCTCAACCACACCTTCCGGGACCCAACTGACGCACATAGATAGGAAGTGGTAATTTCTCAATTTCCCTTTAAGCATAAACTTGCCAGGATATGTTCCTTATCTTAATAAAAAGTGGTATTTCTAAACTTTTGTATTTGCTTCTTAATATTTTTACTAAATTCCAAATTGACTTAATTAGAAAGTTGTGGTAAGGTTATTTTATGGTATTTAAGTGATGTTGTGGTAGATGCCTAAATTCTCCATTTATAGGGGAGATAAACTATTGCCCTAAGGAAATTAAACTTTGGTAGCATGCCTTAGGCTATGACCGGACTAATGAGGCATACCAGCTGGGTATATTCGAGAGACTAAATGTAGATTGTAGAGAGGTTGGCTACAATACAATAATTTAACACATACTAGTACAAGGTTTAATAATATATATATATATATATATATTTTACTGGGACTGGTTGTCCCAGGTAGACCACAAGTATCAGAAATCTACAATAATATATAATAAGATACTTAGACACTTACAATAATCCGACGATATTCCAAGGTATTTCTAAATCAATGGACCAGAGGTCAGTCCGGCATAAGATTAGTATCTGTCTGCCCCTTCCCGTAAAATGTATCTTTTATACATTTTCCTCAACCATACCTTCCGGGACCCAACTGACGCACATAGCTAGGAAGTGGTAATTTCTCAATTTCCCGTTAAGCATAAACTTGCCAGGATATGTTCCTTATCTTAATAAAAAGTGGCATTTCTAAACTTTTGTATTTGCGTCTTAATATTTGTACTAAATTCCAAATTGACTTAATTAGAAAGCATCACTACACCAAGATGGGCCAGGGTCCCTAAGACGGAGTCGTATAATCAAACCCGTTCAATTGGAAAAATAATAAAATATTCTAAGATGAACAAAATATAATGAACAAAACATATTGGCGAAACAAAATTTCTTGTCTGTGAAAAGCAATGTAACATTATTTCAAAGGTATAAGCTAAAATTCCTATATTAAACAAAGTCAAAAAGCACAGTCAGCCGTATACCCAAAACATATTACAAAACATATATTAAAAAACAAAACATATTAACAAAATAAAAATTATTGTCTGTGAAAGGCAATGTAGTAATATTTCAAATGTATATGCTAAAATGCCATTGTTAAAGAAAGTCAAAAAGCACAGCCAGCCTTATGCCCTAGATGGGCCAGGGTTCCTAAGACGGAGCCGTATAATCTCACCCTTTCGATTCAAAAAATAATAAACTGTTCTAAGATGAACAAAATATAATTAACAAAACATATTAGCACAACAAAAATTCTTGTCTGTGAAAGGCAATGTAATAATATATCAAAGGTATAAGCTAAAATTCCTATTTTAAGCAAAGTCAAAAAGCACAGTCAGCCTTATACCCTAGAAGGGTCAGGATCTCTAAGACGGAGCCGTATAATCTCACCTGTTCGATTCGAAAGATAATAAAATATATATGAACAAAATATGATGAGTAAAACATATTAGCAAAACAAAAATTCTTGTCTGTGTATATTTGTCTGTGTAAAATTCTTGTCTTGAAATAATATTTCAAGGGTAAAAGCTAAAATGCCTATATTAAAAAAAGTCAAAAATCACAATCAGCCTTATACCCTAGAAGGGTGAGGATCTTTAAGGCGGAGTCGTATAATCTCACCCGTTCGATTCGATAAACAATAAAATATTCTAAGATGAAAAAAATATAATGACCAAAAAATATTAACAAAACAGAAATTATTGTCTGTGAAAGGCAATGTAATAATATTTCTAAGGTATAAGCTAAAATGCCTATATTAAAGAAAGTCAAAAAGCACAGTCAGCCTTATACCCCAGATTGGCCAGGGTCCCTAAGACGGAGCCGTATAATCTCCTCCGTTCGATACGAAAAATAATAAAATATTCTAAGATGAAAAGAATATAATGAACAAAACATATTAACAAAACAAAAATTATTGTCTGTGAAAGGCAGTGTAATAATATTTCAAATGTATAAGCTAAAATGCCTATATTAAAGAAAGTCAAAAAGCAAAGTCAGCCTTATACCCCAGATTGGCCAGGGTCCCTAAGACGGAGCCGTATAATCTCCTCCGTTCGATACGAAAAATAATAAAATATTCTAAGATGAAAAGGATATAATGAACGAAACATATTAACAAAACAAAAATCATTGTTTTTGAAAGGCAATGTAATAATATTTCAAATGTATAAGGTAAAATGCCTATATTAAAGAAAGTCAAAAAGCGCAGTCAGCCTTATACCCCAGATTGGCCAGGGTTCCTAAGACGGAGCCGTATAATCTCCTCTGTTCGATACGAAAAATAATAAAATATTCTAAGATGAAAAGGATATAATGAACAAAACATATTAACAAAACAAAAATTATTGTCTGTGAAAGGCAATGTAATAGTATTTCAAATGTATAAGCTAAAATGTCTATATTAAAGAAAGTCTAAAAGCACAGTCAGCCTTATATCCTAAACGGTTAAGTCCCTAAGACGGAGCCCTTTGATTAAAAAAATAATAAAATATTCTAAGATAAACAAAATATAATGAACAAAACATAATAACAAGACAAACATTCTTGTATGAAATAGGTAATGAAACATAATGAACAGGAATTGTTTGAAAATAATTATCTGCTCTTAGAATCTGCTGACTCTTTAAATTTCTCCGTTATAAATTTGGTAAATGAATCAAGAACTATTACCAGAAAAGGGGAGAACCCCCCGAAAAAAAATTCAAGGGATCTTAATATCACACCATCAAATTCAGTATATCAAAGAACCCCACTGTAGAGGCTTCATGCCCCTATCTACAAAAACGTGGGATTTTGTAGTTTTTGGCAGGAGAAAGATCACGGATACGTAAGTATTTGTCTGTTCTTTCGTTTTTGTTTTCCCCAGGGGTGATTGTACCAAACTAATAATCCTAGAAGATCGAGAGAGAGCTCATTCAAAGGAAAATCAATCGTCCTAGTGCCTTCTTTCAGAAACCGAAAAGGTCGTAGTGCAACTAGCCCCCTCAATCCCCCCACCTATTAATCTTTACTGACATCCGATCAGAACTTTAAGAAATCTATTTGATTTAGCATAGTTGAAAGGTATAATAACTATTCCTTGCCTTTGGTGGTGACATGACCCTCCATAGTCCCTGGGGAAAGGACTTTAAGTTACGGTTTAAGGGCTTCAAGTCCCCTTTGTTCACATAAAGTATTTGTTACTGGGAAACGTCAGATTCGTTTTTTTTGGGGGGGGGGGGGATTTCTTCGGGGAGGGGGGTCCAAGGGAAAATTTTTGAGGGGGTAAAGTTTCGGGCAAAAACGTTCCAGGGACATTTATACACGGAGGGGGGAGAGAAGGGAATTTACTGGTATGATTTAAAAATGGTCAAAAATACATAAGAAAACAAGTTTTTTTTTCTACGGAAATTAAGGAGAAATATTAAAAATTATAACGAACAGAAATTATTCTGTATATGAGGGGGGTCGCCCCTTCCTCAGTCCTCGCTCTTTATGCCAAAGTTTAACTTTTTGTCCTGAACCCTTAAGAAACTACTCAAACACAAAGGTTGTTGATATTGAATGAGACGTATTTTAAAGAACTTTAAGATTCTAGTGTAAAGAGCAAGGGTTGAGAAAGGGGAAGCCATCTCATATACATTATAATTCCTGTTCCTTCTAAGCTTTAATGTTACTCCTTACTTTCAATTGAAAAATCTTGCTTTTTATCTAATATAAGATTAAAGGGCAAGATAACCTATTACGAACAGCAAGAATTAATTATTATAGAAATGAGTGTAAAAAAAAGTGCAGGTAATCCCAGGCAAACGTGGAGAGTAATTCAGTCTGTTCTGAGCCCTTGCAAAAGTTCAATTTTACCTGAAAATTTCAACACTGATGCTTCGATTGTAGATAATATGTGTGACCATATTTCTATTGTTGGTAAACGGATAGCGAACTCCACAACAAAATTTTCTGAGGATGGAATATACCACCAATTTTTACCCGAGGAAAGGGATGTATCTGCATATCTGAAACCAGTAACTGCTAGTGAATTACGTACCACATTGTGGAACATGAGAAATAATGCTTCGGGTGCTGACTTC
Organism: Artemia sp. Kazakhstan ARC1039; assembly: GCA_029168905.1. NCBI lineage: Eukaryota > Metazoa > Arthropoda > Branchiopoda > Anostraca > Artemiidae > Artemia > Artemia sp. Kazakhstan ARC1039. The sequence goes on along the minus strand of JAQQPU010003052.1, from coordinate 10,613 downwards.
CTCTCATTGCGTGTACTTAAGTATGTTTTCTCGGAAATATGCGACCAGGTTTGTGTTCTATTTAATATGTGCCTAAAAGTTGGTGTTTTTCTCGATTTTATGAAAATTTCTAGAGTGGTTCCACTTTTTAAGGGCGGAGAAAAAAATCTGCCGAATGATTATAGGCCTATTTCATTGCTACCAGTTTTACCGAGAGTTTTTGAAAAATTGATTAGTGTGAGGATGGTTGATTTTCTTGAGAATAAAAAGTATTTTAGTAAAACTCAGTTTGGATTCCGTAAAGCAATGTCGACAGATCAAGCTCTTCTTTTTCTCACGACTTTTGTTAACGATGCTCCGGACCAAGGGTGGAAAGTTACATCTGTTTTTTTTTTTTTTGGACATTGTGAAAGCCTTTGATGCAGTGGACCATGGAATTCTTCTGGTGAAGCTGAGGAATTGTGATTTTCGAGGTATGTTTTATCGTCTATTGGAATCTTTTCTACAAGATCGAAAGCAGTTTGTCAGTGCTGGTAAAATCAAATCGCAAGTTAAAAGTGTTGAATTCAGTGTCCCTCAAGGGTCTGTTTTGGGGCCACTACTGTTTCTTATATATATTGATGACCTGCGAAATGCTATCAATGGACTGTCTTTTGATTTAAAATGTAGTGATACTGGAGCATCAAAATCTATTTTGCTTTATTTTGCTGATGACACTCATCTAACTGTTGCTACAAAAACCGGGGAAATGCTTATACAGAATCTTCAGACTGGCATTTTAAACATTGAAAAAGGGATGAGGGTTAAGAGATTTCAGCTAAACCATGCAAAATCCCATTTTGTAATGTATGGGAGAAGAAGCAATTACTACCATTGGAATGACAAAATACAGTTCGGTGAAAATATTCTGCCTCAGGAAGTTTCGACAAAGTATCTAGGGGTAATTGTTGATGAGTGCCTTAACTTCAAAGAGCACATTTCATGTGTTAGTGGCAAGGTTGCAAGAAATGTTGGGATGATGAGGAAACTGAAGCACTTTTTTCCGAAAGATATTACGAGATTGCTTTATTTTTCTTTTGTTCACCCATACCTTCTATATGGTTGTCTTGTGTGGTCAAGTACGTTTTTAATTCACCTTCGTCCCCTTAGAAGTTTACAAAATAATGCCCTACGTGTTTTGACTGGAGATAATCATAATATGTATGTTAGACAGAGATATAATCAAGTAAATATATTACCGATGGCTGGATTATTCCGTTTTTATAATGCTCTTTTTATGTTTAAATATACACACGCGTTATTACCTGAGTGTTTTAGGGAAATGTTTACAAGTGGTGTTAATTTTCATAACTACTCGACTAGAGCATCAACACTAGTTCGGCGACCTCAGGTTATTACAAAGTGATCCGTTTTTTCCATAATACATGTTGACCCTCGGGTGTGGGAACCATTACTTCAGGCAATTTCAACAATTGATGAGCTAAATGAATTTTGCAGTAAATTAAAAGGAAAGTGTTTGTCTACATATGAGATTTAATCCTTGCTGGGCGAATTTTCTCTCAAGTGATTTTTTTTTTTTTTTAGAGACATAGACATTTTTACTTTACCAAAAAAAACATTCAACAAACATCAGAAATAACTAGACAACCACATTAAGATTAAAAGAAATCCTGTTGGTGGCTGTATCTTCTAACCGCCCTTTAATCAAAAATAAATAAAAACAATAATAATTATTAATAAATTCTTATTTTTTCAAAAAAAGAAGGCAAGGAAAAGTCTAGAAAACAATTTACATTGTTACACTCTAACTATCCTCCCCCCCCTCCCCCTTCCCTCTTCCATTCCCTTCCCCTCTTCCTCCCCCCAGTCTCCAAAAATTATCCTCCTTTTTCAACAAAAAAATTCTTTAACTTTTTCTTAAATGAAACTAAGTTATCGGCCGCTCCAATACTATCCGGGAGATCATTCCATACCGAAACACCTATGTTCCGTAAAGTAAAACTTGACCTTGTTGAATGTCGGATCTCACTGACCAAATGGTCTACATTTCGTGTAAAATATTCATGGTGGAGAGAATTGCGGGAAAATATATTCCAAAAGTACTCGGGAGATAACATATTCAGACACTGATAGACAAACGCTGATAACTGATAATCACGCTGCTGCCCAACATTCAGAATGCCAAATTTTTTGTAAGATTGGGCAGTGCTTTCACAATGGCACATCTCTCCGAGTACTCTGATTGCTTTATTCTGAACAATTTTTATCCTTTTATAGTTGCCGATGAAATTACTGGCCCATACCGAGCATCTGTACCCAATACAGTCTGCAATAGCGCTGTAAATGAGCTTGAGGGTTGACAGAGGAAAGGTATGCTTCAGTTTTATCACTATCCCGAGTCCTCTGGCAGCTTTAGCTGATACTATCTCACTGTGTTTTTTCCAGCTGAGATTGCAGTCGATATGAAAACCCTAGTAACGGAGGTCATACACTTGTTGAATAACCTCAGAGGCATATACAACTACCGACTCCAGTGGGGAAAGAGTCCCAGTTCTGCTAAAAATCATGTAACTGGTTTTCTTTGCATTAACAGCGAGGCAACTCACACTCACAAATACGCGGAGACACTGAAGTGCATGGTTAGCTTTTTCAACAGCTTCTTGAACAGACTTTGTAAAAACAGTTATAGCTGTATCATCAGCAAATGAAGTAACAACACCATCACTTATATAATACCGCAATGTATCTACGTAAACTAGGAACAAGAGAGGTCCCAGAACGGAACCCTGCGGCACACCACAAGTAACAGGCATCAATTAACTGACAATACCTTTGTGCATAACACTTATAGACTGACCGAAAAGATAAGATTCAAACCAACTTAGAGCACTATTTCTAATTCCAAGACTTTTTAACCGCTTCAAAAGTATATTAAAATTAACTGTATCGAACGCTTTCTTCAAATCAATAAATACTGTTAAAGGAACTAAATTTCTTTCAAATTCATCATTCAAATTATCTAAAAGGTGATGCATTGCGTGCAACGTTGAGTGACGCTTTCTGAAACCGAATTGACTATCACTAACAAATCCAAAATAATCTAAATAAGAATAAACTTGGGAATAAATAACTTTTTCAAAAATCTTAGAAAATAAAGGTAAAATTGATATTGGTCTATAGTTTGACAACTCATTCTTGTCACCTCCTTTGTGAAGTACAATCACTTTAGCTTGTTTTAACGCACGTTGAAAGTCACCTTTTCTCATTGATAGGTTCATTAGGTATAGGAGAACCGGCAGGAGGTGAGCACTTACAACTTTAAACGCCTTAAGGTTAAGTCCATCCATTCCAGCAAAGTTTGACTTTATTGACTTGACAGCCTTACTTACGTCATTCAGATTACACTCAATAAAACTAAAGGACTGGGATTCACCTCGGTTGTCAAGGAATTCCTGTTCCGAAAACTGGTCACTATTCTTTCCTGCTTCGCTAGAAATATCACTATCAATTCTAGAGAAATATTTGCAAAATTCAGTTGTAATATCCTTCTCATTATGGACAGTATGACTGTTAATTTACACTTTTTCTGGGAAAGCTGAAGATTTGCCAGTACCGAGCACATTTTTTATAGTTTGCCACGTACCTTGCATATCACCTTTGTGTTGTTCAAACTTATCAGAATAAAACTGTTTCATTGCAGTTCTGCGAAGGGAATTTACTTTATTACGAACCTTACGAAATGCTTCCCAACTACTATTAGACTCACAATTCAGGTATGCCTTAAACAGGTCATCCCTCACTTGCATTAGATCAGTAATTTCATCGGTAATCCATGGCTTACGGTGGTTTCTCTTTCTTTTCTGGATCTCAAGAACAGGACAGCACCTATCATAGATTGGACCAAGAATATCCATAAATTCATCAAATGCTCGAGACGGATCATCATTAATATCCGTCACTTCTTGCCAAGACAGCACACTCACTTCATCCTAGAACTTCTTCAGATTCTCGGCCTTCATCTCCCGTGAGAGATATTTCTCTTTAGCTATTTTAGGCTTCGAGATTGATCTGATCGTACAAACTGATGGGAGATGATCCGAACCTGGAGTAACTGACACGTCTGAATGGCATTGCGCAATGACGTCAGACGAAACAAATATATTATCAATTAAAGTTGCCGAATGTTCTGTAATCCTTGTCGGAATAGTAACAGTTGGGTAGTAGCCATGACAAAGCATCAAGTTAAAAAAATCTAAATTAGGGCCGGTCAGTTTCAGCAGATCGAAGTTGAAATCACCAATAAAAACACACTCGCGATTTCTTCGAAGCACATTAGTCATAAACTGCTCAAAATCACCAAAAAAATCATCCGGAGTAGCACTAGGCGGCCGATAAACTGAAGATATCAAAATCTTTCTTTTATCAATCTGGGCTTCAATAGATAAAATTTTCAGCTTACCTTCATTCCAATAATAAAAATCATTCAGAACTATTTAATTAATACCATTCTTCACAAGAAACACCAAACCTACTCCCCTCATTACTGTTCTTGATTTGCCAACAATTTGATACCCCAGAAAAAAATGTGACGAGACAAAATTCTCCTGAGTAAAAAAAAATTCACAAATCCCAAGAATATCAATATTACCTTTAAAAATTTCAAGAAAATTATTAACATCATGATAGTTAGAAGATACATGACAGTTCCACTAAGCCACTTTAAGCCCTGACATACTACGAATATCAAAATCACTAGCAGCTGAATACAGGTATTTACTTTGGCGAAGCGGACCAAAAACATGGCCAGTTAGATCACTGGCTATAGGTACAGAAAGAAGATTCTCAATACGAAACGGTTTACTCTGTGGAAGTTCCAGTCGGGAGCTGGAATAATTTTTATTCATATTCCCGACAGACATCTGAAGAAAAATAACAGAAATCTTACAATAAAAGGCGTTTTTCACTTATCAACATGCAACACAATTTTAATCAAATACTTTAATACAGGTAAAGAGACAATTAGAAATCCGCGAGACGAAATTTTTACCAAAATATAAACACGCGTTGCCTGTCGGTTACCGTGGAAAACCCCTCCGATCACAGAAAAAAAAAGAAGAACAGAAAAAAACAAAATAATAAACATTAAAAAAAATAAATAAATAAAAATATAAAATACAAAAAAACACGCACTATATAAGATCGCCAATCGACCAGATACGCCGGATCGGGGCAGTATCAGTTTCACGCACAAAAATCCGGCCTTGATTGGACCAGACACTACGATTTCCATACTTATCTCTCGAAGCGCTCAAAAAATCACGCTTTCGTTTTGTGAGATTCTCGGCTAATAGCCCTGTGCCACTAAGCTTTTAAATTGTGACACTTTTGTTTGGGGGGGAGGGCGATGAGGAGGTAGAATAGAAGAATGATTTTTAGTTTCGTGTCTTCGGTATCCAATTTGGTCGTGAAATTTTTAAAAATTAATTTATTTCATTTATTTTTATTTATTTATTTTATTATTATTATTTTTCGCCTTTTTGGGGGGGGGGGCTAAGGATGGCTGGTACTAATTGTGTATGTGGGGTTTTGTAAAGGGTGATATCTGCCCATGCAAGTTTAATAAACTTCGGGTTTTGTTGTTAGTGTGTTTTATTTATTTTTTTTAATAAAACCCTTTTTTCTCTCAAAAAAAGAAAAAAAGCAGATCACCGAAAAAGAATAACAGAATTAACGCCATCTAAAAGTGTAGGTCATTTCCCAAATTGAATTGGTTTTTCAATTGACAGTATTCCAGTTAAGCGTCGAAATGTGGACTAATTCCTTTTAGTCTCTTTTTGTTCACCATTATATATTTCCACCATTATTATTACTGTCATCTAGCTTCGAGTACTCCTTCAAAGTTTAAAGACCGCTTCTTAAAATAGCTGTTGCCTAGAAATACTTTTACTTTGATGAAAAACGTAATTGAAAAAAAAGAACTTTAACGTAGATCTTAGTCGTACAAAAATATGGAATCAAGGCAGTCTGATTTATTAAAGCTACTTCTAGGTATTCTAAACTTGTTTTCTTACCTTGAACCATCATTACAAGCAGATTTCTTCTTGTATACTAATATCAAATGCATATTTTTAGAATTAATTAAAAAGCTGGTTCCACAAAACTAGTTTTTCAAAGAAAAGGAAACAGCTCCATTACGCCAAATATGACCAAAAATAAAGCCAAATAATCTTCCAAGCGTTAAACTACCACAAAGCACCATCAGTAAATAAATGAAACTCAAAACGAACAGTAATCATAGGCTGCGCAATAGCACTGCCTAAGTAAAGAACGATGTTGGCACAATGTATTATTTATTTTTTGTTGTTTTGATTTCTTGGTCTAAGACCAGGGCACTTCGTATCGAAGGAGTTGTCGTAGAAACTTCGAACAGGGCTCATTCGATTAGAAATTGGAGTGGCGTTTGCCCTTTTTAATAGTCGAAAGTGATTTGAAGGCAAATAACACACCTTCCGCGCCCACCATTTCCTCAAACACATCCAATCAAAATTTTGAGACAGCTATTTTGTTCAGCGTATTTGATTTCCAGATAGAAATTATGTTTTTGAGGCGGACACTCCCCAACAACCCTCAGGGCAAGGGTTGTAAATGTTGCCTTGAGATTAAATCAAAATGCATTGTGTTAGTGCTAATTCCCAATAAAGCATCTCAGCACTATCCCAAGAACGACTGAGAGCATTATGTTCAAACTTTCGGGGCTACTTGTGCTCTTAAAATTTAACCAAATCAAAATAGCGTAAGCTATCAAAGAAAGTAAACAGATTTTTTTTTGCGAATGGTATCAAGTTTTCTATTTCAGGTCGACTAGAGGAAATATGAAACTAAATTAAACACTACTATTTGTGTTTGGATTTTTAAAAGGGTGTATGCTGTTAAAAATTGCTGAACATTTTTCTCCTGCCAAACTATAAAGTCTTAAAAAAAGATTTAAGGATTTTTTTTTCCCTGAAAAGACTATATCAGAAATTAATTAAAAACGAAAAACGAGACGAAAAGAAATTAATTAAGAAACTTTTTCCACAAAATAAGTTTTTCAAAGAAAAGTAAAGAACTCCATTAAACCAAAAATGAGCAAAAATAAAATCAAATAATCTACCAAGTGTGAAACTACCACAAATCAGCACCGATAAATATATAAAACCCAAAACGAACAAAAATTACAATAAATATCCGAGTCAGAATCAAAACGAGCAGAAATTAACATGAATAGGGCTCAAAACCCCTGTGCTTTCCCAAGGCCAGAACATAATTTGCACTTTACTGAAAAAAATACAAATGAATGTGCATTGCCAGTTTAGAATACATATACTGATATTTAGTACTCAAAATGTTAGTATTATTTGATTTATTGAAGTTATAAAAGTAAAAATATTTATATTTTTTTAGTAAATTGCAAATTATGTTCAAACTATGTTAAAAATTAACATGAGTAGGGCTGATAACCCCCATGCCTTCTCAAGACCAGAAGAGAATTTTCGCTTTGCTGAAAAAAAATGAACAGGGCTTGCAGGTTTAATTGAAATATACTGATATTTATTCTTTAATGTTTTGATAATTTTTTATTTATGAAAGTAAGAAAAGCGAAAACATTTCAAATGTTTTTTTGAGTATTTAAACTACTTTGAAAAAAATGGCTATCTCAAAATTTTAACTGGAATTGTTTCGAGAAATGGTGACCGTGGGAGGGGTGTTAGTTGCCCTCCAATCACTTTCGAATATTAAAAAGGGCACTATCCCTTTCAACTTCCAATCGAATGAGCCCTTTTCGAAGTTTCTATGACAACTCCTTCCATACGAAGTGCCCTGGTCTAAACCAAAAAATATAAATAAATAATCATTGTTCCCATATCGCTCTATACTTAGGCAGCGCTTTTTCGCTGCCTATCATTTTGTTTTCTGCTGACATGTGACGTAATAAATTGGTTTTTTAATACCAAGGATGATTTGATGCAATAAATTACTTCGCCAATCGTGTTTTCATTTCAGTCAGCATTTTATTTCTTTATTATTTTCTATATCCCTCTTTCAAGCTTACTGTTTAACTTCAATGTTATCTGCAATCTATCTAATTAAATCTTTAACTGCTCTTCAAAAAGTCCAACTCCAAGACAAAATTTCTGCTGCTCTTAAAACAATACGGTTTTAGATACTTTAGTGTTGTTTTAAACTAATATCAAAGCTTGAATTTTCTTGGAAACATTTTAGCTTAAATCAAACAATTGTGTATTTTCACCCAGGCATTTTATTTTATTTTCTTATGTAGCTAGTAACAGATGCTATTAGTATATATGTCAAGTGCACATTCTGAGATTAAAGGAAAGTTTTAACGTTATTTGCGGTTTTATAAGATTTTATAATTTTGCATTAATTATTCTCTTTCGACTTAGCCATGGGAAGTCCCTTTCTTAGTTAAGGGATTTCGTTTTATTTCACTTTTAATTGCGGTATTTTAAAGCGTAACTTCAATATTTAAAGTAATTGAAGCCTTTGATCTGTATTTTGTTGAGTAAGAATTGTTAAAATTCAATCCTTACACACCTGAAACTTGATTTCAATAGAATGAAATGAAGAAAATAATTTTTTCCGTTAGAATTGACATGGCTGGAACTGCTTAAATATATGGATTATCTCTACTCTGAATAACAATCCAAAATAAAGTACTGGAGGGTAATGCACATAAATTTATTCGGAAAAAATGAGGTAAAATCATCAACAAAAATAAAGTTTATTGAAAAATGTTAATTAATATTTTAAAAAAAACTAAGAATTTTCCGTTATTTGACCTTATAGTCCCCCTCCTTCCCCACTAGGTATTGCTTGCCCTATTAATATTTCATTTTCGACAGATAGCTAACCCTTCAAATCAATAATTGTCTGTTTTCGCTCCTATCAATGCCAGCCTGGTATGTCAAACAGTTCGTGGTAACGAACTGTAAGTAACGAGCGACCCGGCTCAATAGTAACCAAAACTCTAAAAAACGGACTTTTGATACCTGTAGATACATAAAAAGAATCGAATTTTTATGCTGATTCCAAATATTTTAGTTGCATCAATTATTAAGATCAGTCTTACCCATCGAAAGTTACGAGCCTGAAAAAAATTGCCATATTTTCGAAAAAAGGGGGAAACTCCCCCTAAAAGTGACAGAATCTTAATGAAAATCAAACCATCATATTCAGCGTATCAGCGAACCCTACTGTAGAGGTTTCAAGCTCCTATCTGAAAAAATGTGTAATTTTGCATTTTTAGCCAGAAGAAAGATCACGGATGCGTGTTTATTTGTTTTTTTTCCCAGGGGTGATCTAATCGATCCATTGGTCATAAAATATTGCGGGAGGGCTCATTTGAATGTAAATTAGAATTTCTAGTGCCCTTTTTAAGTGACCAAAATAATTTGAGGGCAACTAGGCCCCCTCCCACGCTTATTCTTTTCCCAAAGTCACTGGATCAAAATTTTGAGATAGACATTTTGTTCAGCATAGTCTAAAACCTAATAAATATGTCTTTGAGGATGACTTAATTCCCCACAGTACCCAGAGGAAGGGTTGCAAGTACTGAATTTTACCCATTGTTTACATATGGTATTTGTTATTTGGAAGTATGCTGACGTTTTCAAGAGGAATTTCTTCTGGTGGGGAGGGGAGTCAGAGGAGGGGGCTTTGTGGGAGGATTTTTCCATGGAGGATATTGTCATGGGGGAAGGGACATTTCTATGAGGGTGGCACCGGATTTCTCAGCATTATTTAAAAAAACGGTCAGAAATTAAATAAAAAAAACAAGTTTTTTCAACTGAAAGTAAGGAGCAACATTAAAACTTGCAGCGAACATAAATTACTACATATATTAGGGGTTCTCCCCCTAGTCAATACCTCGCTCTTTACGCTAAAGTTTGTTTAGTACTTTCAAAAAAGCTATCTATTCTAATTAAATGGCGTTTGTGAGTAGTCGTAGTAATGCATCGTCTGGATTCTACGACTTTATGTTCCTTCCGGTTTTTCTGGTAGGTAATTCTATTCTAGAGGTCATTACATCTTTGCTAAGAGATTTACGCAATTTAAGGACAAGTTTTTCTGACGTAGATTTCTAGTTCATGATATACAAGTTTTTTTTTAGGTTAAATCCGTGGTCATTCATCTGTAAGTTGATTAGTAGTTTTTTTTTTAAACTTGGCTAATAGGTTTTTAAACCTATTACTATGAACGCTACATGCATTCCATTTTTGGAACTAGGAGCGAGATTGTATGATGCTATCAGACTGGTTTCGTTTCATGGGTTCATTAATAGAACGACTAATGTTTTTGAAAAGGGTAATTACTTCTTTAGTTTACGAGATTTGCGAATTTTTTTGCGAAAAGGTATTTGCGTAATGGTATTGCGATGGTTAAGAATGCCTCACGGGTAATTAAAGAATGGGATGCTTGCATCAACAATACAAAGAATATACTCAGATACTTAATAGATTTGACGCCTACAAGAGACATTGGTAGAAGGTATTCAATAGCTTAATTGAAAAGTAACGATAGAATGACATTGTGACTTGACCTAGCTTTACCTCGCCGATGTGGTCTGTATAATA